>LR756421.1:2813998-2825219 GCA_902729485.2 Mus minutoides
AAAACCACCCTGAGATTCCACCTTCCACCAGTCAGAATGGCTAAGATTAAAAACTCAGGTGACCGCAGATGCTGGCGAGGATGTGGAAAAAGAGGAACACTCCTCCATTGCTAGTGGAATTGCAAGCTTGTACAACCACTCTGGAAATCAGTTTGGCAGTTCCTTAGAAAATTGGACATAGTACTACCTGAGGACCCAGCAATATCACTCCTGGGCATATACCCAGAAGATGCCCCAATATGTAATAAAGACACATGTTCCACTATGTTCATATCAGCCTTATTTATAATAACCAGAAGCTGGAAAGAGCTCAGATGTCCCTCAACAGAGGAATGAATACAGAAAATGTGGTTCATTTACACAGTGGAGTACTTCTCAACTATTAAAAACAATGAATTTATGAAATTCTCAGGCAAATGGATGCATCTGATTGAGTGAGGTAACCCAATCAGAAAAGAACACACATGATAGGCACTCACTGATAAGTGTATATTAGCCCAGAAGCTCAGAATACCCAAGATACAATTCACAAACCACATGAAACTCAAAAAGGAAGTGTGGATCCTTCGATCCATCTTAGAAGAAGAGAACAAAACATCCATGGAAGGAGTTACAAAGATGAAGTGTGGAGTAGAGACTCTGACCATCCAGAGACTGACTCACCTGTTGATCCATCCCATATACAATCACCAAACACAGACATTGTTGTGGATGCTAACAAGAGCTTGCTGACAGGAGCCTCATATAGCTGTTCCTAAGAGGCTCTGCCAGTACCTGACAAATACAGAAGTGGAGGCTTACAGCCATCCATTAGACTGAGCATAGGGTTCCCAATGAAAGAGCTAGAGATAGGACCTCAAGAGCTAAAGGGGTTTGCAGCCCTACAGGACGAACAACAATATGAACTAGCCAGTACCCCAGAGCTCCCAGGGACTAAACCACCAACCAAAGAGCACACATGGTGGGACTCACTGCTTCAGCTACATATGCAGCAGAGGATGGCCTAGTCAGACATCAGTGGGGGAAGAGGCCTTTTGTCTTCTGAAAGAGTTATGCCCCAGTGTGGGGGAATGCCTGGGCCAGGAAGCAGGAGTGGGGGGAGTGTATTGGAGGAGGGTGTTTTTCAGATGGGGAACCAGGAAAAGGGATAACATTTGAAATGTAAATAATGAAAATATCCAATAAAAAAATAGTATTAATTAACATCCTATAGCAAAATAGAGAACTAAAGCTTTAATTTTTCCACTGTGGGAAATGCTATTTTATTCCAGCATTAGATATTTAAGATTTTGAGATACTTGAAATAGAAGCAATTATCTGTATTATATTTCTAGGTTACTATTCCCCAGTGTGTCATACTGTCAGCAAACCCTCACACATCTCTCCATCCTCCCCTTTCCTCCACTGCCCAGTCTCCTTCATGCTTCACTAATGCCACACTGACTGCTGTGCTGTATACTGGATAGGTGACACTTGTGGTCCTGCCTTTGCTTCTTGGCAAGACTGTGCATGTGTGAACAAACTGTAGCCATAACTAACTCTCATCCAGGAAGATTTTTTTCTCACAACTGACATGTTTGAAAATGCTCTTCTTTGTGAGTAGTCGGTTGCTGTTTTGTTTTGGTGTTTTGATGCGCTATTAAGTTAATTTGTTTAAAGATTTTTCTCCTCTGTTAGTGTATAAATTCCTTGCAACTTATTTAGTTTTTTAAACCCAGCATCTGTGTTAGCATTAGTCTGAATTCATTTGATTTTACAAATTAAGCGTGTTCTCTGGGGATCCCTGTATCTAAAGAGGTGTACATGTTTAAGTGTGGGTTTCCATTATCTTTTCAGTTGTTTTCATTAGATGTCTTAAACTAACATGAAGTTCTGCAGTCCTATATTTCTTATAGTCTGATAGTTAGCTCTCAGAGTGATTTTCTTCAGGGCTGGGGTGGAGGGAGTTACTTATATTTGGTTTGAAATTTCAGAATTTTTAATGGCACACTTTCTGCCTAGCATGCACCAAGCCTTGCTTCAGTCCCCCTCTCCCGATACCACTTCCAAGTGAGACGAGTTTATGAATGCTACTGAGTTAGTTGGGTTCATAAAAACCAACTCTATGGATAATACCCTGAAAAACATACAGTTGTGAATTTTAATTGATTGATTTTGTTTGAACTATATAGCCACTAGTAATTTATTCTTGTTTCTTACATAATGAAAGAAAATTTCTGTTATGTTGATACACTATACTATTCCTATAGAGTCTATACTTTACATGGATTGTGCAGCTTATACTTAACATACACTACAGGAGTATTTTTCACTACGAATTTTGTTTCTTTTATTTTTAGACTACAAGATAAAGTTCGAGAAACTATTGAGGCACTGAGAATGGCTGGTATTAAAGTATGGGTACTGACTGGAGACAAACATGAAACAGCTGTTAGTGTGAGCTTATCATGTGGACATTTTCATAGAACTATGAATATCCTGGAACTTATCAACCAGAAGTCAGATAGTGGATGTGCTGAACAGTTGAGGCAGCTTGCCAGAAGGTAAGACGGCACTGTCTGGGCCAGCGTGCCACTTCCTCCTTCCATCAGCCTATAGAGAAAAGGTTGCTTTAAATTTAAGTTTTTAATTAAAAAACAATTTTAATGTTTGATTTTATCCATATCACATGGCTGTCCTCATCCACATCTGTCTGTGTTACCATGTGCATACCTCGCACCCTGTAGAAGAGAGTATTGCATCTCATGGAACTAGAGTGGAAACAATGGAGTCTTTTTTCTGATGTATATTTTTAGCATCTTTGTCATAAATAAAGTGTATGTGAGTGTGTGGACATTCATCTAGGTCCTCAGGTCTGGTCCACTGGAGTGTGTTTGTGTGTGAGCTAGTACTGTGGTGTGTGTACACTCTGGCTATAGGCTGACTTGCAGTCAGGAACGGGGAATCTTGTAGCAGTGTTTTCATTGTTCTGGACTGCTTTAGCTATTTTTATGCTTCTTTGTGAATTTTAATATTGATTTTCAATTTCTGTGAATAATTACATTGGATTTTTTTGTGGAAATTGTATTAAATCTGTAGATGTAATGGTTTTAGAGGGATGGTGGACATTTTCACAATATTAACCATACCAATCCATGTTCTGGCAGGTCTCGTCATCATCTGCTGCCTTCTTTTCATTTCTTTCTTTATCTTTTGGGGTTTTGTTGTTTTATTTTGTTTGGCTGTTGTGCATTATGAGACTATTGCCCTGACTGATTTTCTCAGTCTGCTTGTCTTTGGTATATAGGAAGGCTACTGATTTGGGGATGTTAATTTTGCAACCTGCCATTTTGCTGAAAGAAAGAACTTTTAAACTTGATAATGTGTATGGTCCAGAGATTGATTTGCAAGAACCATGCTTTGGGCTTTGAATGAATAAGTGTATATTAAATATATTGCAAGCAAAAGTAAAAGCATAAGTAGTAAGTAGTAGATTACAGAAGAGCAAATGCATAGGGAAACATGACCAAATAGGGTATTCAAAACATCTATCAAAGATAATGTTAGCAGTGAAAATGAATAGGCAGAAAGGCTGTTCTTTTAGACAGGAAAATTTCTGAGCCAGAAATTTTGACTCTGGGTTGGTAACCCTGCTCTCCATGTGTGAGGCTCTGTCTTTCTTCTGGAGGTGGACAGTTTTGAGTTCTCCCTCCCCACTGTTAGGTATTTCATCTAAGGTCACTCCCACTGATTCCTGAGAGTCACCTCCCAGGTCTCTGGTACTTTCTAGAGGGTCCTCCCACCACCCACCCTGGAGGCTGCATATGTTCCATTCATTTGCCTGGCCCTCTGGACTTCTCTCCTGTCACCACCACCCCCAATCCTCTCACCTGATCCTTTTCCCCTCCCCCACTCCTCTCCTACCCAGTTGCCTCTCTCCCTTTGCCCCCTGTGATTATTTTGTTCCTCTCCTAAGTGGGATTGAAGCATCCTCACTTGGGCCTTCCTTCTTGTTAAACTTCTTACTGTCTATGGGTTGTATCCTAGGTATTCTGCTTGCTTTTTTTTTTTTTTGGCTAATATCCACTTAGTGAGTAAATACTATGCATATCCTTTTGGATGAGTTACCTCACTGTACTGGCTAGTTTTGTGTCAACTTGACACAAAGAAAGGAGCTTCAGTTGAGGAAATGCCTCCAGGAGATCCAACTGTAAGGCATTTTCTCAATTTGTGATCAAGGGGGAAAAGCCCCTTGTGGGTAGGATCATCTCTGGGCTGGTAGACTTGGGTTCTATAAGAGAGCAGGCTGAGCAAGCCAGGGGAAGCAAGCCAGTAAGGAACATCCCTCCATTGTTTCTGCATCAGCTCCTGCTTCCTGACCTGCTTGAGTTCCAGTCCTGACTTCCTTGGTGATGAACAGCAGTATGGAAGTGTAAGCCGAATAAACCCTTTCCTCCTCAACTTGCTTCTTGGTCATGATGTTTGTGCAGGAATAGAAACCCTGACTAAGACACTCACTCAGGATGATATTTTCTAGTTCCATCCATTTGCCTGCAAAACTCATGATGTCTTTGTTCTTAATAGCTGAGTAGTATTCCATTGTATAAATGAACCACATTTTCTGTAGCCATTCTTCAGTTGTGGGACATCTGGGTTGTTACCAGCTTCTGGCTATCACAAACAAGGCCACTATGAACATAGTAGAGCATGTGACCCTTTGGCAAGGTGGGGCATCTTTTGGGTATATGCCCAAGAGTAGTATAACTTGGTCTTAAAGTAGATCTATTTCCCATTTTCTGAGGAACCTCCAGATTGATTTCCAGAGTGGTTGTACTAGCTTGCAATCCCACCAGCAATGGAGGAGTGTTCCTCTTTCTCCACATCCTTGTCAGCATCTGCTGTCACATGAGTTATTGATCTTAGCCATTCTGATTGGTGTAAGATGGAATCTCAGGGTCATTTTGATTTGCATTTCCCTGATGACTAAGGACTTTGAAGTGCTTCTCCGCCATTTGATATTCTTTTGCTGTGAATTCTTTGTTTAGTTCTGTATCCTATTTTTAATTTTTCTATCAATCATTTTATTCATTTACACTTAAAATTATATCCCCCTTCTTGGTTACCCCTCCACCATCCTCCTTCCTCCTCCCCTTTTCCTCTATGAGGGTGCTCCTCCACCCACTCAGCCACTCCCACTTCACCACTCTAGCATCCACCTATGCTGAGGGCATCAAGCCTCCACAGGACCAAGGGCCTCCTCTCCCACTGATGTCAGATAAGGCCATTCTCTGCTATATATCTATCTGGAGTCCTGACTCCCTTCAGGTGTACTCTTTGGTTGGTGGTTTACTCCCTGGGAGCTCTGGGTGGTCCAGTTAGTTGCTATTGTTCTTCCAGTGGGGTTGCAATCCCCTTCTGCTCCTTCAGTTCTTCCCCTGCCTCTTCCATTGGGGTCCCTGTGCTCCGTCAGATGGCTAGCTCTATCTGCATCTGTATTGGTCAGGTGCTGCTACAACCTCTCAGAGGACAGCCACATCAGGCTCCTGTCAGCAAGTGCTTCTTGGGATCAGCAATTCTGTGGGGGTTGGAGTCTGCAGATGGGATGGATCTCTACCTGGGGCAGTCTCTGCATGACCTTTCCTTCAGTCTCTGTTCCATTTTTTGTCCCTGTATTTCCTTTGGACAGGAACATATCTGGGCTAAAAATTGTGAGATGGGTGGTTGGTTCTGTTCCTCAGCTGGGGACCATGCTTACCTACTGGAGGTGCTCTCTACTGGTTGTATTGCCCCTTTGGTGGGTATTTCTGCTAAAGTCATCGCCATTGGCTCCTGGGAGCCTCTTGCTTCCCTGGAGTCTCGGACTTTCTCATGGCTACCCCCAGTTCCCTCTCCCTCATGTTTCTATTCAATTTAACAAATTCATACACATAAACAATAAATCTTGATCATGTGTATCCCGTACTCTCTGTTCTCATCCTCCCCACCCCCCAGGCAATGTCTGCATGTCCTCTTTATTTTTATTTTTAATTTTTTTGTAACCTACTAATTAGTGCTGTCTGCTGGGATCCTGATTCATCTTGTGTCTTTTTCAAGTTCAAGTAACCATAGCTGCTGTGAGTGAGTTCATGAGTGAAATTGTCATGTGATATGCAGAAAACACTTCCCAGCTCCCCGCCCATCCTCCACTCTTGCATTCTCTTCCCGTTGTCTTTCACAGTGTTCTCTGATCCGTGAGTGGGAAAGGGAGGGAGATGGGCATCTTAGGGCTGAGCAGTCAGTAGCCACGTACTCTCAACACTGGCCAGTTAGAGTCTCTGTATTAACTGCTGACTGCCACAGAGAAGTTTGTCTCTTCACGGCTGCATACAGCGTTAATCTTAAGGTGTAAGCAAAGATTTTAGAAGGCAGTTTGGTATTGCTAGGTGTGGGCTTTTGCCCAGGTTTATAGTAGCAGTCATGAATTCCCTCCTGTGGAGCAGACCTCAGCTTTCATCCAGATTTGATTAGTTACCGTCATACCAGTTTTACCAGTGGTCACATCTTGCTTGGTATGTCAGTATTATAACATGCCGAGTTAGCTGCTGGGCACTACTACTAGTGGCCCTTCTCCCCTAGTGGCCTACAGGGTACCTTTTGGCACTATGAAAGCTAACTATCAGGGAGGAAGTTCTCAGTTCAGTTTCAGGATGGTTTCTCAAAAAGATAAGGTTTTTGTAGTGTATTTTGGCTTACGGATGAATCCATAATGGTAGAGATGACATGGTAGCCAAAGTAGGAAGCTAAGTACCCTTTATTATAAGCATGAAGGAGAACTGGGAATGTGCATGTTGTTGAATTCAGACATGTCTTCAGTGGCATACTTCCTGCAGCCTTGCCTGGGCCTCCTAAAGCTTCCCACATAGCGCCACCATCTGGAGACCAAGTTTACAGACACTCAAGCCTATGGTGGACATTCCTCATTCAAACCACCACATTCTGCTCCCTGTCCCCCACATCACAATGCAGAATGCACTTATTTTTCGTATGTTCCTGTAGTCTTTCATAGTCTCAACACTGTTTACAAGTCCAGTCTCTTCTGAGACTCAATGTATACTTTAAAAAAAAATTTTTTTTAGATATTTTCTTTATTTACATTTCAAATGTTATCCCCTTTCCTCATTTCCCCTCTGAACAACCCCCCTATCCCATCCCCCCTCCCCCTGCTCACCAACCCACCCACTCCTGCTTCTCTGTCCTGGCATTTCCCTACACTGGGGCATAGAGCCTTCATAGGACCAAGGGCTTCTCCTCTCATTGATGTCCCACAAGGCCATCCTCTGCTACATAAGCAGCTGGAGCCATGGGTCCCTCCATGTGTACTCTTCGGTTGATGGTTTTGTCCCTGGGAGCTCTGGGGGTTCTGGTTGGTTCATGTTGTTGTTCCTCCTTTGGGGCTGCAAACCCCTTCAGCTCCTTGGGTCCTTTCTCTAGCTCCATTACTGTTAAAGTCCTTGTCTCCCTCTGAAACTTCAGCCATGCCTCTAGTCTGCTTTGCTTTTAGCACTACCATCCAGGTTGCTGCTAGGATGGCCTTATGAGTGCTGATTACAGCATTGAATTACTTTCTAGTCTAGAATTCCATAGTCTTCCACATTCCTACAAAAAGGAAAAAAAAAAAAAAACACAAAAAAACCAAAACCAAAACCAAAACAAAACAAAAAACCCAGAAAGTCAACATGGTCATGTTCTTCATAGCAACAGCTCACTCTCTTATACCAACATTTGTATTCTTTGATTTTACTATTGCTGTGATGAAGCATCATGACCAAGGTACTTTATAGAAGAATAAGGTTCTCTGGGTGCATAGTTCCAGGGGGGTAGAGTCTGTACTGTCAAAGACTGCATGGCAGCAGGCAGTGGGAAGCTGAGAGCGCCGGACAGTAGTGGCACATGCCATTAATCCCAGTACTTGGAAGGCAGAGGCAGGTGGATTTCTGAGTTTGAGGCCAGCCTGACCTACAGTGTGAGTTCCAGGACAACCTGGGCTATACAGAGAAGCCCTGTCTCAAAAAACAAACCAAACCAAACCAGAGAATCTGAGAGCTCACATCCTTTACTGCCACCATGAAGCAGAGTTAGAGATATTTTTAAGAGTGTTACTTCTAGACAAGTCTTTGCACTTCATCTTGGGAATTGTGCTATTTTGAGAACATGTGAATACCATTGTGGTGAGTTAATATTTAAGGAAAATAAAGACAGGAACAAATTAACTGCTCAAGTGATTTGAGATGTACATATCTATTCTAAAATTACTTATTGGTTATTGAAAGTTATGTTGCACCAGTGACCTGGCTCAGTGAGTAAATGTGTGTGTTACCAAGCCTGACTCTGCGAATTCAGTTCCTGAGACCCACATGGAAAAAGTGAGCCATTTTTTTCAAGTTGTCCTCTGACTTCTTCTGCATGCGTGCATACACACATATACACACAATAAATAAATACAATGTACAAATTTTAAAAAGTAATATCACATAAAATACTGAGAATTATAAGAAAGATACGATGTTGATAACACTATACAAGTATGTAAAGCTTACTGACTGTATTTTTGCATGTTTTCTTTTGGTCTTCTATATGAATTCTTTCCGTAAATTTGTTATAATCAGTAGTAGTATTCATTTCTCTTTTTGTACAAAAGCTATATTTTAGCTCACTTTTCAGGTAATACAACTGAGTTTGCTCACTTACCCATAAGTCATTCAATAGTAGACTGAACTGTCCATCTTCCAATAAGTAAATAATCTGGCCTCAGAGTATGACATAAATATGATTATTTTCTTTTCTAGAATTACAGAGGACCATGTGATTCAGCATGGGCTAGTAGTAGATGGGACCAGCTTATCTCTTGCACTCAGGGAACATGAAAAGCTATTTATGGAAGTTTGCAGAAACTGTTCAGCTGTATTATGCTGTCGAATGGCACCTTTACAGAAAGCAAAAGTAAGTATAGATCATAAGAAAAGTTCCATTAAAATATTTAGAGGTGAAAATACTCTTAAGGAAGGAAGGGAGAGAGTAGGAGTAAGGAAAGGAAAGAAAAAAATAAACAAGATAATTCTTTATTAAAAGTTAATCAGCTTCAACATAGTGCCTCATACCTGCAAACCCTAGCATCCAAGAGGCTGAGGCAAGAGAACTGCAAGTCAGCCTCAGCTAACAATGTATCGGGAAGGAAGGGAGAGAGGAGGTGGGGAAGAAAAGAAGAGGGGCAGCAGCTATTAACTTATAAATAGGAACACTTTCATCATCGCCTCATGATAAATTGTATCAAGAAATACTTAAGTTGCAGGTACCAAGGATTCAACTGAAAACCTCAAACAATTTTTATAAATTTTTGGAATTTATAAAATTTTGGAATATTTTGAGGTGTTAGACTCCTTCAAAAACCATTCTTAGTAGGCCATCAAGTTGGCTTGCTCATCAGGTAAAGGCACCTGCTGCTAAGCCTGATTGCCTGATTCCATCCTCAGGCCCCACATAGAAGAAGGAAAGAACAGACTTCCATGCGTCCTTTGACTTCTGTATGTACACCCATAAACATAGACACACATGCGTATATACAAAATGCACACTTTTTAAAGAAATATAGTATTCTTAGCAATACAAATAAAGTACTGGCTGTTTTCATATAGACATCCAGGCTTATTTAGATTTATGAACTTTTTGTGGAGATTAAAATTAGAGCACAGACATGTCTCTGCTCTTGTAAGAATGTCCTGCTCCGAGGACTCTCCAGCAAGGGTCAGTGGGTATGGACACTGTCAAGTTGGTCTGGTGACTTGGGGCTCACACAGAGAGAGGTGTAAGGAGTGAGGCAGCTCCCCAGCACTGGCATCTGACCCCCAAACACCGACCATCTCGTGTGCACACCCTCCTCCCCAAACACACAGGCTTCTAAAGGATTTTTCAAAGAATTTCACATAAACTTGTTTTGACTTCACTAATTACAATATTTTCTTAAATCTTAAGATTTAGCTAATCAGACTAAATATATGTTTTTTCTTTTTATCAAATAGAGTATTTTCTTTGTTGAGAATTTTATCTGACGAGTATATTTATTTAAGTAAGTTGTTAGTCTGATAAAACTTTTAGAATACATTTTAAAAATTCTTCTCTTCCTAAAATCCAAACTGAAAACTACTTTCTGTGAAATGCCTTCTTAAACCCTTAATCTCCATACCCCTCTGAAAGTGAACCTTAGTGCATCTAGCATGGAGTTAAATTCTTCACCGCCACACTACTACAGACGATTTCGGATAGAGGGCATTGCACAAATACAGGAAAATTGAAATTTAATCCTAAGAATGAATTCATTGTATGTTTTTCAGGTAATAAGACTGATAAAAATCTCTCCTGAGAAACCAATAACACTGGCTGTTGGTGATGGTGCTAATGACGTAAGCATGATACAAGAGGCGCATGTGGGCATAGGTAATTGACTTTTTTCTTGAATTTAAAAGTGGATATATAATTACTTGGTAGTTTTGAATTTTCTTTTTGGTAAAGTACAATGTCCAGTATATGAAATGAAAACAAATACAATGTGACATTACATGACAGTGTATCCCCATAAGAAACCAATTATTATTTAGCCTACTATTTATAATATTTTAGTTTAGAATATTAATTAAAGGAAGTAGTATATTAGTGAAGTTTGTCTTTGCTTAGTCAATAATAAAAGTAATTTTATTTTTACATCCCATTTTGTACCTCACAAAAAACTTTCTTACATCATTTTATCCTTTCTAACATACATAGTTACTCTCAAGGTTTTAAAAATTCATATTTTATAATTATGATTACTTTAGTATTTTATTACTACTTAAAATTAGGTTGGCATTTTTGATTGGATATTTTCTCTATTTATATTTCAAATGTTTTCCCCTTTCCAGGTCTCCCCTTTAGAAACCCCCTGTCCCATCCCTCTCCCCTCCCTCTATGAGGGTGCTCCCCCACCCACACACCCCTGTCCTTCCACCCTATGGTTTGCATTTTGAGGACAATTTTTTTTCCAACTTTTATTAGATATTTTCTTCATTTACATTTCAAGTGTTATCCAGAAAGTTCCCTGTATCCTCCCCCCTCCCGGCCCTGCTCCCCTACCCACCCGCTCCCACCCCTTGGCCCCGGCGTTCCCCTGTATTGGGGCATATAAAGTCTGCATAACCAAGGGGCCTCTCTTCCCACTGATGGCCAACTAGGC
>LR756421.1:2825319-2870912 GCA_902729485.2 Mus minutoides
GAGCTAGAGACATGAGCTCAGGGGTACTAGTTAGTTCATGTTATTCTTCCACCTATAGGGTTGAAGACCCCTTCAGCTCCTTGGGTACTTTCTCTAGCTCCTTCTTCCTTGGGAACCCTGTGTTCCATCTAATAGCTGACTGTGACAATTTTAGAAAAAAGAATTACCCCAAACTGGTAGAACATAAAAAGGATTCTAAGACTTTCCTGATTTTAATTACATATTATTTTCTATACTCATAAGATCATATGTGCTCTGTGCTCATCAGTGCATGGCTGATGATGCCACGGCTAGAGCTGAACACGTCAGGGTTATGTTATACTTATTGTCTTCTGCATCCTTGAAATTGATGTTACATTTCTAGAATGTAGTTTGCTTTTATATTAAGCATATTTAAATAGAATAGCCTTTTTAGATAGCTGTTAGCTGCTGTCTCTTAGGATTTAGTGCCTAAGTGCAGCTATAGCAATTATAAATAGTTCAGAGTGAGATATATATATATATATATATATATATATATATATATATATTAAAAATTACACTTTGATTATCAGTGAACATTCCTTCTCATATTCTTTATTGCAGGAATCATGGGTAAAGAGGGAAGACAAGCCGCAAGAAACAGTGATTATGCAATAGCTAGGTTTAAATTTCTCTCCAAACTGCTTTTTGTTCACGGTCATTTTTATTATATTAGAATAGCTACCCTTGTACAGTATTTTTTTTACAAGGTAAGTTTTGTTGTATTATAAGAATCAATTATTGATATTTTAACTTGAAATTCCAATTTAAGAATGTTACAAATATTCAAATTATTCTTAAAATAGTTTCTTTAAACAAAAATAACTATTTTATAAATAAATGTATTGCTGGCAGACAGTGGTTGCCACTGGATACAATGTGATAGGATTGCTTAAAAAGGCTACAAAAGCATTTCTGGGTCAATGAAAGGGTTCAGTGCCAATAGGCCTGACACCATGAGTTCAAACCTAGGACCCTCATGAGAGAGAACTCCAGAATAGAAGGAGAGGACGACTGTAAGTTGTCCTCTGGCTTTCACATATGTGCCAGGATGTAGACTGGCTCACTCTGAGTCTCAGCAGCCCTGTCTCTCTCACATACATAGGAAGTAAATGTCAAAAACAGGAGAGCGCACAAACAACTGCTTTTTGGGAAAGTTCTCTAATCTTATGGTTTATAAATTTATCAAGCATCAAAATTTATACTTAAAATTTATTATTCTGTGCAAATTTACCTACAATAAATTTAACTTCTTTAAAGCTATTTTATGTTTGCTTAGTAATAAATGTAATTAAACTTAATTACATGAATTTATAACAGAGTCCTTAATCTTTTTTGTTTTTGAGGGTGGCCCTGTGGTAGTAACTGCATAGGCCTCTCAGTTATGGAGGGTTATTTGTATGATAAAACAGATTGTAATGCTGAAATACCGTTCTCTCATTGGAACCCTTTTAAGGAAGGTGGGATTTGGTGAATCCATGTTTTGTGTCTCTGCTAATAAACATTTACCATACCAGAATATCTGTTGTTGTATGTGTTCCTGTAATTAATACCTATAAGATGACAGAACACAACTATGTATATCACCATAAATGGATATGACCTTTTTCTTCTAGTCCATTGTTCTGGCTTTCACTGTGCTGAGAATAGACTGATGGTTACTATAGAGAGGTCTGGGCAGTGCTCTTCTACCTCGTTCTTGCTTCACTTGTAATATGAGAAATACCGCGATAGTAAGATGCTCTGCTAGTTCCACTTAATGCTCTAAATAGTTTGGCAGTATAAAAGTCTTACAGCCCTGAAATTCAAGCAACTGTTACATATAATAATATCTATGCTATTATGGACTAAGAGTTTAAATAGAACTTTCACTACTTAGAAGTGATGGAAACTAAGAACCCCCATTATAATACCGTATGATTCTCTAAGCAGCTTCGAGACATGATTTAATAAAATGAGAGAATTCTGTGTTCTCATTTTACATGAGTGTGTCCTTAGGGAAAATGCATCTTAAAGTAGGTGTCAGCTAAGATGTTCTTTCTAGGCATTTGTAACCATTTAAGATCTCTGTCTCTGTAGTCATCACTGTTTGAATCACTTCCCATCTTGTTTTCCAGAATGTGTGCTTTATCACACCCCAGTTTTTATATCAGTTCTACTGTTTGTTTTCTCAACAAGTAAGTAAAACAGGTTGGTGTTTGTCCATTCAGAAAGTTAATGTGTTCAAGTCTTGACAAGTATTTAAACAGACTTCATTTTCCTTTGTCCTGCAAGGAACTAGGTATAGTTACTTAATCCACCTAGCACTCATAATATTTATTCTGGCTTTAATTTGTGATTACTATTAATACCAAAATATATGTTAATTGTGGACTCTTGTCAAATTGCCATTAAATCATTAACTCTTCATTTGTGTGTTCATGAGAAGTTTTATGGAGTTCATGCTTTCCTCTTATGGTGTAGTCAGGGGTGATTTTGAACTGGTCCTCTTGCCTACCACTTGAAAAGAGTTCCCACCACTGTCACCCACCACCACCCCATGTCATGGATTGCTAAGTGTAAACTCCACTCAAGTACTCTTAACTGACTCACCTCCCCAAGCTTGATAACTGTTTCCATTTATTTGTGGTGTTGCTCTATAGTTAATACCAGGTCAGAGCAAGTAAGTATTAGAGGTTCACTTACTTCTTAATCTGGAAGTTTAAAAAAATTGCTCAGAACCTTAGTGATTTAGTTCAGGAATTACATAAATCTCACCTCAAAACTAGCTTTTCATAATTACTCTTTCTCATAGCTCCTCATGCATCTTAAAATGATGGCTACAGTGGTTCTAATCTTCAGTTATAAGTTAAATCACTAATTCCTTTTTGTAATCGTTTTTCCCCCATTTACAATACAGAGCTTTAACTTTTAAATCACATAATAGACATAGATTACTATCAATAGCTTACCTGAATTAAATACTTTCAGACCCTGTGACAATAGCAACCTGATACATTTTGACAAGATTTTTAAAGAGACAGTATTAATAAATGTCTTCATTAGGATTTCTATGATAAAATATCATGAACAAAAGCAACTTGGGAGGAAAGGTTTACTTCATTTATAACTCTCAGGTCATGTTCCATCTCTCAGCGAAGTCTGGGCCGGAACTAGGGCAGGAACCGATGGCAAGGACGTGAAGCGCAGGCACTGTTTCTTGGCTTGTTCACTCATGGTTGCTCTGCCTGCTTCCTTATAAAACCCAGAAACACCTGCCCAGGGATGGCAGGATACACAGTGGCCTGCATCATTAATCAGGCATTATTCATAGACTGACTACTGGCCAGGAGTATGAAGGCATTTTCTATATTAAGGTTCCCTTTTCTCTGGGGGCTAGAGACATGGCTCAGCAATAAAAAACACTGGCTGCTCTTCCAGAGGTCCTGAGTTCAATCCCCATCAACCACATGGTGGCTCATGACCATCTATAAAGGGATCTGATGCCCTTTTCTGGCATGTAGGTGTAATTTTCAAAATGTTCCCTTTCTCCCATGTCTGCTGTGTGTGAGGTTGACAAAGCCCCTCAGCACAGCGGTGACAGGACCCAAGGCAAAGACTGTGAAGCCCCCTCAGCACAGCGGTGACAGGACCCAAGGCAAAGGCTGTGAGGCCTCCGTACCATCCCCGGCAAGGACTTAGCCAGGAGAGAGAGAGAGAGAGAGAGAGAGAGAGAGAGAGAGAGAGAGAGAGAGAGAGAGAGAGCGCCTCAGCACAGCGGTGACAGGACCCAAGGCAAAGGCTGTGAAGCCTCCGTACCATCCCCAAGGACTTAGCCAGGAGAGAGAGAGAGAGAGAGAGAGAGAGAGAGGAGAGAGAGATTTCCGTACTGTAAGCTGTATAGAAGATGGAAAGTGGGGGAGGGGTTTTACCTCAGAGACATACTCAGGAACGCAGGATGCATGGAAGAGAACTGTTAACCTGTACCACACTGACCAACTTAAGAGTCTAGAGATGGAAATCCAGTTTACTACACTGTGAAAAAACGTTCATTCTCCCGGACAACATAGCTCTAGGAATAGTGTAGGTTCTATTCTAAAACAAAGCATGCTTATTAATTGAAATTCTTTTAAAGGGATTTTGGTATAAATTGAAAATTTAAGGTACTTATTTTTAATATTTTCCCATTACTATCTATGCAATAGAATATAGAATCTGGAATCTCAAATTTTCTCCAATTTATTCTCTTTTTAGACACTGTATGACAGCGTGTACCTGACTTTATACAATATCTGTTTTACTTCCTTACCTGTTCTCATATATAGTCTTTTGGAACAACATATAGATCCACATGTATTACAGAGCAAGCCTACCCTCTATCGGTATGTATTGTCTATTTTTGGATGTGTCTAGGTAGTATAAAGCATAGTTGTTGGATGGTTTAAAGTTTTTCAGTGTTAAAGAGAAATTTTCAATAAATTTCCAGTGTTTTAAGGAATAAGCACTTCTGTCTTTAAACTGTTGTACACAAGAGTAGTTATTCAGTTGTTAGTAGCATCTAGAGTTTCTTTAAAAATTAGTTTATATTTTACTATTACATAATTTATGAGTGCCAATTAAAGTGCAAGTGAAAGACAGTAGTTCTTGCTCTTTCCACAACTCCCCAAACCAGGTGATCCTGGAGATGTTGAGTGTGTCAGGACTAGCCCATGGTCTGCATAAACTGTCAGAGAAGTTGGAGAGGTGCCAGTTACAGACATAGCCAGTCATGTGAGGAATTGCTTGCTCTACTTTACCAGAATACCTAGGACAGTCCGTTACCCTCCTAACAATTGACTTCTGAAATGAAGATCCTGAGGAACCTTGGTGCTGAACCCAGCTTGTATCTTACCAGAGATCATCAGGGCAGTGTGGCTGAATGAGAACACAATATAAGACAGATAATCAGTTTTCACAGTTAAACTGAAGTACTGTGCCTGTATCATGTTTTATTATCAAATGAAAAGATATTTGAATTTATTGAATTCTGAGCTGTTATCAAGATACATATTATTAGAAAGGTTTATAAATTTAGTTCATTCTTTCTGCTGATATTTTTTAGCCATCTTAAAATTCTCTCATTATAAATTATTAGTTAAATTAGCTGTTTAGAATATAAAATGAATCTTAATGTGTTGCTTTTTCTTTTTACAACTAATTGCAGGGACATTAGTAAAAACGGTCTCTTGAGCATTAAAGCATTTCTTTACTGGACCATCCTGGGTTTCAGCCATGCCTTCATTTTCTTCTTTGGATCTTACTTTCTAGTGGGGAAGGATACATCTTTGCTTGGAAATGGTCAGGTAAAACATGTTTCTCAAATGTTTGAAAACAGTAATAATGTTGTAAAGAATGTAAGCTTAAATCACTTTCGCTTAGCCCAGCCCCCAAATACACCCCCCCACCCCCCACCCCCCACCCCGCTCAGCTGAGTTCAAGAGGACATCAGAGTGTGAAGAGTTAGGTCTTCATGAGCTCACTCCTCACTCCAAAGGAAGGTGCCCAGTGTGACGTGTGCCGGTGAAATGCTGCCTTCCCCCTTGCTATGGAAATAGGACATGGCATGCCTTAAGGGAAACCAGATCCTCAGGATTAGGCACATCGTTTTAGCAGTTCCAGGTCGAAGTTGCCTGCTTATATCATAGTACTTGCCTCTGTAGCCCTGAAAGACTGGCATTCAGGACTTCAGCTGATAGCCATTGATTTTGGAATTTCTAAGTCTGCATACCTAAAAAAGTGAGAAATAAACATAGGTTCAGTATGATTTCTATATGTGTCTTCTTGGAAGTCTGCAAGGTACCCTTCAAAGGAATGTAAATTGATGTTCCATTATTAATAAGCAATGTGTGTTTACCATTCACTTTTTATATACCAGAAACTCTGTCCATTCTGCATACTTTGAATGTCACTTATCCTCATTTTAAAAATGATGCGAGGAGCCAGGCGTGGTGGCACACGCCTTTAATCCCAGCACTCGGGAGGCAGAGGCAGGTGGATTTCTGAGTTCGAGGCCAGCCTGGTTTACAGAGTGAGTTCCAGGACAGCCAGGGCTATACAGAGAAACCCTGTCTCAAAAAACCAAAAAAAAAAAAAAAAAAAAAAAAAAGATGTGAGGGCTGAGGAGATGGCTCATCAGATAAGAGCACTGACTGCTCTTCTGAAGGTCCTGAGTTCAAATCCCACAACCACCCGCAATGAGGGTGTCCTCTTCTGGCACGTCTGAAGTCAGCTACAGTGTACTTATGTATAATAATAATAATAAATAAATCTTTTTTAAAAAAATGATGTGAAAGTCAGGGAGCTTCAGTAATTAATTTGTCAAGTAATTGCTGATAGATATATAGACATTAAAAGCAAATCAGCCTTTACATAAAGTTCTAAGTAAGTGTCGAGATTGAGTGCTTTGTAAGTTAAATTCATAAAATCTGCATTCTTAGAGTCTTAGTATGGAAATAAAATCTGGATTTTGGGGGGGGATTCTGCATGTGTGATAGACTTTGTAAGTTTGTAGTCTAAAGACCAAAAGAGTGCTTCTGCCTGATATTACTTGCAGTATTTACATGGAATCCTTTGCAAGATAGTTCCATAGGCCATTATCTTTTTTTTTTCCAGATACTGGTTTTAAGTTTAATTTTTTTCTTTTTTGTTTACTTGGATTTTTCTATCTAGACGCACTGTAGCAAATGTTTTACTATAACCTCTAGTTAGAAATATTTCAAAAAATAACTATGGTCAAGCAAGGTGTTGTTATCATTTTTACAAGGGGACAGGAATACAACAACACACTGTATCATCCTAAGTAAAAACAGTCTTAATAAACAAATTCTGCATTCTGAACCATCTTTACATTTCTGGTTTTAAATATTATCCAAAGGATTAATGTTCAGAATAGTTATCACAATCAGGTTTCAATTGTTTTTGTCCTTGTCACTTTATTAATATAATCAGAGTTCATGTGTATATCTGTCTTAAATAATTCAGATACTTTTTGTAAAGAATAAAATTACTTTTACCTTATAGTGGAGTTAACATTATGCTGAAAACTAACATATTAGTCTGTTCCTTGTGTTTAGATGTTTGGAAACTGGACATTTGGTACTTTGGTCTTCACAGTCATGGTTATTACAGTCACAGTAAAGGTATGTTATATTATTAGAAACCTGTGTGCACTTGATCTGTGTATCTTACTTCAGCTTTTAGCTAGACATAGTTTCCCTTTTGGCTTTTCAACAGTACATGGTCTCGCTAAATTTTAATCATTTATTTAAACTTTGCTGTAAATTTTCCTTCCTGTCCATCATTTTGGAAAGCTTCATATGATTTTGGTTATAAATTACTGAAATTTGGATTCACTGTGTATCATCTAAAAATAACAGGGATTTTTTTTGTGTGTGCCATAGAGTTGAGGTAATGTCTGTCATCACATGATATTTCAATACTGCTTTCCCTCAGAAGGAAAATATTCCAATATTTTCTACTAAGACTGTTTCATTGATACTGTGTCTTCTAAGGAGCCAATACTCAGGGCTAAAGACAGCTATAATTGACAAGTTAAAGTAAACTATTATTTTATATTGCTAAGGCACTTCTTTTTTTTTTTTTTTTTTTTAGATGGCATTGGAAACTCATTTCTGGACTTGGATCAACCATCTTGTTACCTGGGGATCTATTATATTTTATTTTATATTTTCTTTGTTTTATGGTGGGATTCTCTGGTGAGTGGCTACACTATTGTCTTAATTATGTTGATTTAACAATAATGAACATTTATTGTGATTGGCTTCTTGATGACCAAAATTCTGCTCATAATAGTTTATAAAAACATTATGCTGATAAGTTCATTCCTTTGAGTTGATATTCACAATAACCCTATTATACTCATTTTTCTACATGAAAACTGAGTCTCTTGGTCACAAAGGTAAAACCAGAAGAAAGCTATACTGCAAACTGTTGGTCTGACTTCATAGAAATGGTCTTTATACTAACCATATTAGTTAGTTTTAAATTACTTATTCACTCGTGCAGTAAGTCATAGAACCTGTTAACTTTTTGTTGGTAACATCTTTCTCAAAAGTTAACAGTATGCTTCATCTTCATTAACTATAGCTCATTAGTAGACTCTGGAAGATTAGTAAGTCATGCTTCCCTCCCTAAGCTTTCTGTAGTAACTGATGGTTGACTGATCCCTTTTCTTTTTCTTTGGAGAGCATATGTACTCCATGTGTCTATTGTACCTTAGGTCCACTTACCAGGGCAAACCTTTCTAAAGGTAAGCACAAAGAACTTGAATCTGTTGATCATCAACTTCCATAAAAGGATCATTAAAGAACACACTTATGTATATTGTTTTGTGTAAACCTTTCCCTGTTTTTATTTTTTCATATAGTTTCTTACAATTGAGATACACAAAAAACGAAAAAAGAATACCTTCATAATACCATGATCTGAGTTTCTGAGGGTGTATAAAGAAAACCTGGGCTTTCAGGCTGAGATTTGGATAATCAGGAGGCTGATCTGATGTTGTTGCTGAAGGCTGGGGTGTCAGGCTCTGTGCCCAGCACATATGTGATGTCAGAGGGCATTGGTTCTCTCATTCTCCCTTTACTGGGCTCCAGGGACAGAACTCAAGTTGTCAGGCTGGGGCAGTGTGTGCTTTACCCAGCGAAGCCATCTCATTAGCCCAGATTTTTTGTTTGTTTGTTTTTTAACCAATAGAAAAAAGAATTTTACACACTTATTTCTTGGTTTTTTATTTCTATAGTCTCCATTACTCTATTCTTCATTATTCTTTTTATAACTTGCTAGGAAACTGGGGTTATCTAGTTATCTAGCTTGCCATTTCCCTATTAGGAAAATGGTATAATTAGTATAATTAGTAAAATACTTCAACTGGATTTTACATTTTAACATAGCCTATTTTGTTACTTTATTTAAGTTCTTCCAGATTCAATTTAGAAAAATTCCCTGGCACTCTTAAAGTTGTTATTTTAAGTTATTTGAATTTTGGTGATGTCTTGATTTAACTCTTTGAGTTTTTATTTTGCTTATTTCTAAAACAGTGTCTCCCTATGTAGGCCTCAAACTCAAGTTTCTTCTCCATAGTCTTGCAAGTATTTATGTTACTGGCATGTGATACTGTGCACAGCCAGTGCTCCCTTTAATAAGTCTCTGTCTTTCTTTGCAGGCCATTTTTGGGCTCCCAGAATATGTACTTTGTATTTATTCAGCTCCTGTCAAGTGGGTCAGCTTGGTTTGCCATATTCCTCATGGTTGTTACTTGTCTATTCGTTGATGTTGTGAAGAAAGTGTTTGATCGACAGCTTCATCCTACAAGTACAGAAAAGGCACAGGTAAGGCTCTTTTCATGCCTAGTAACTCTTTAATTAGAACAGTTAGTGATGGGTAACTATAATTAATTATACATTATTTTTGCATTATAAAATGACTATTCCTATATTAAAGTGTTTTCCAACCTTTTTAAGTGTGGTACTTTTAATTTTTTTCATATTTTTCCTATTAATTTTTATGGCTGCTAGTAATTATAATTATAGTTTAGTGGCCATGTCTCTAAACTACAGCAGACATTAGCATTATGCCAGTGCTTAAGGATATGATATTTGGGGACCAATACTATTTTAGCTGCCAGCTATGCCACAAATTTCCTTATTGATAAAATTATGATTGAAATGTCTTTCAGTCCCTCTGCAGTAAAGATTAAGTGAAAGAATGTTTAAGCACAGTAAATGGTAAAGAAACAGTTCCATTGCTAACATCAGCATTTATTTCTCATGACTTAGTCTGGTAATATAGTTCTACTGAATGTATATTTTGGTGTAATCTAAGGTGGTGAAAATGAGGGTATTGTCACAATGATTTCTTAATGGTGCTGAAAGGAGTCACATGATTTTTGTGTCTGCCTGTGTATATGTGCACTAGCAGGGACAGGCTTCCATTCTATAACATATTATATAAATCTACACCAGAAAGCTGTATCTTATTTTTAATATGCAGAAATAAATATTTATATCAAGGTATTTCTCTTTAATATGTTTATTATACTTGCTTGGGTTTTTCAAATAAAATATTTTGTTTTTAATTTTCAACTATTTGTATATGTATGGGGAAGTATGTTCACATGGATGTAGGTATCCTTGGAGACCAGAAGAGGGTACTGTATTTCCTGGAGTCGGAGCTATGGGTGTTTGTGAACCACCCAAAGTGGGTGCTGAGAGCTGAACTCAGTTCCTCAGCACAAGTATGTGTGCGCATAGCAGTCATTCTAGCTCCACATTATAGACTTTTAAGGAGGTAGTTTGATTTACCCTGTGGTCTATATTTTCCCTCAAAACTTTGGAGTAACACCATATTAACCTTTATTTACATTTGTCATTAATTGCTCTATGATTTGAAAGCTTCAAGTGTATTCTCATAGAGATTGCTTACTGATCCAAAAGGTATGATATTACTTATTGTTACTTTTTCTGTATCCTTGTTTTAAAGTATCACAGAGGAAATATTTGATGCTTTGTGTTTTTAAACAAAAAGATTGAAAAATACTCCATATACTTGTTTTAACATAAGTTAAAAATTTATTGAAAAGGGAATTTACACAAACTATGTTATCATTTGTGAAATCAGAATAATTTTTCCTTCTTGCTTTGTAAATTAATATCCAAATGATTAATGAGATGTTCTGCTTGCTCTCATTTGGGAAGGGAAGGGAAGTTTTACTTGCATTCATGGGCCTTCTAGCCTGTTGCTGTCATCTGTGGTTTTCTTCTCTTCTCTTTAAATACTGGGACAGTATATGTCATTTATATCCCAAGTGTAATGTTATCCCTTTGCTAAGCAGTGGTCATTTCTTCTACTCTTCCTTCTCGTTATAAATGATGGAGAGAAGGCTCCTACATTATCAGATAGCAAGAAAAGTCACATCAAAAGGAGAGCTTCCAGCAGCTATCTGAGTGCTTTTTTCCTTCCAGAATAACAGCATGGTTTTAAAAGTGAACAGTAAATTTTCTTATGGCAAGGCCAACATCCTACAAATATCACTTGTGTGTGTACCATGCGTATTTCCTGCTCTTGTGGGAACAGGTGTTTGGTATTTACAAAGCTTGTCCTGTGTCTGTCTCCTAGGTAATAAATACAGCTCACTGACTTGTGTGTGTCCCATCCCTTTTCTGTCCACTTATAGATGTACTCCAACACAGTGGCTTTAAGTGATGAGTTCATCGCACTGCAGCCTTTGTCGAGGGCAAGGAATCAGCTGGGCAGACTTAGGTAGAGTAGGAGGAGAACCTTGTTAACCCTTATGCATGCCAAAGGTCAACTAAATAATATCCAAAAGATGGGCAGATGCATCAATAAAGAGTCAAGCATGCACAGCTCTGTCTCTAATTTGACCTTAATTAATATGTATATTAAAACTTAAAAATGATATCCATTCTTCAAGAAGAAAATTTAGATGGAAATTGATCATAAGAGGAGAGAGCTGTATCTGGTTACATATTTTTATACCTATCTTTTCCAGCATAATTCTAATGCTTCTGCTTGTCGTAGTCATATGTAAGAATGCTCCTGCATGTTCGGTAGTTAAAAAGCTATTATAAAGTTTAAACTTAAGTTTAAGTAATTACCTGGAAGTGAGAGTTGCTCGTTTTTTGTCTTGCCTTAATCTGTAATATAAATACGTGTGTGTGTGTGTGTGTGTGTGTGTGTGTGTGTGTGTGTGTGTGTATGTCTTTGTATACTGTAGTGGCTGCATAAGTACCTCATATCCTTGCTTCTTTACTGCATCTATAAATTGAAAAAAAAAAAATATATATATATATATATATATATATATATATATATATATATATATATATATAAAATCTTATATTTAACTGAATCTCCACAGCCATGCCAATTTGTAAGTTTATATGGAAGCTGAAATCCTAGTACTTTTGATCATATAGCAACATGTCAATATGTATGTGTATGTATGTGTGTGTGTGTGTATATACACACACACACACACAGACACATATATTTATTGATTGGTTAGTTGGTTGATTTTTTTATTTTGAGACAGGATTTCTGGCTGGACTGGAACTCACTATGTAGACCAGGCTGGCCTCAAAACTCACAGAGATCTACCTGCCTCTGCTTTGTGAATGCTGGGATTAAAGACATTTGAAACCAGCTTAACAATTATGTATATGTTTAATTATTTTTATTCTTTAAATTTCTAGTTTGTGTATATTTATGTAATCAAATGAGTAGCTATGACTTAACACTATTTAACCTTTTGGGTGATACAGTATCAGTTTATAATTTAAAAGGTATTTTGAAGTTTTACTAATCTTTTTATGTTTTTATTATTGGCTTTAAATTTTTTTCACATGTTTAACTTTGAGTGACAACCACAGTAACTATGTATTGTAAATGTGTGGTAACTCTTTTTCATATTTCCAAGAACTAAACTCAAGTGTAAAAATTTGTTTTTACTTTTGGTTGAGCAAATATGTATACCTCACTTATCGGTAGCTGATTGCCTATAATCAGTGGCTATCATATATTTGAGCATCTAGCTTTTAATTCTGCTAGTAGGAGAGTTTGTTATATAAAAGAACACTGGACAGCTCTTGATAAGGGAAGATGACTTGAATTGTGATTAATTATATGGTTATGAATTTATAGTTTTATATGTGTTGGTGTAATCAAGCCTTTTTAAAAACTAATAGTAGTCATAAAAGAATGAGGAAAGAAAACTATAGAAATCTCAGGTGTTATATATTGTAATAAACTAGTAAGATTAACACTCTCATTTTGAGAGTGTACCATGAAAGCAGGGTCTTTGGATCAGGTGTCACAGAGGAGGAGCTCCTGTCCTCCTGGCAGCCCTCAGCCAGCCTGAGTGTGGGGAGCACACGCAGGCCTCCTAGTGTCTGGCTAGGATTCTACGTTTGTATGTAGCACAGGATGTTTTTTTATGCTGTTAACTTAAAATCAGCAGCAAAGAAAAACAAAAAGAAGATACCATCCTCAACCAAAGCCAGACAGAAGTAAGTTGACTTTCCCTGGGCTATAGAGATGCTACAGTAGTTAAGAACACTGTGGCTATTCCTCAGAGGACTTAGGTTCAGATCCCAGCACCCACATGGTGTCTCACAATCATTTGTAACTGCAGTTTCAGGAGATACACAACAGTCCTCTGGCCTGCACAGGTGCCAGGCTCATACATGCAAGCAGGCAAAAACACTCATACACTGAAAAAATAAGATAAATCTTTTAAAAAGTATTCCCTAGAGAAATATTTTAATTTAGTTTTATTAACAAGTAAATCATGACTCTTTTTCACATGTGCTGTTTATAGGTCACGTGGCCCTTCTGCTCTACAGTCTAGTTAAAAGTAGAGCAGTGTCCTAAGATGAGAGTGTAAGGGTGAGAAAATAAATGCTGAAGTCCTGATGGTTCTGAATTTTACAGAAGAAATAGAATTGAACTAAAGGAGACTTGATTTTTACTAGCCCGTGTGCTTCTAAGAGCTTTGCACTCATGGCTTTGTATGGTTTGCTTTGCTGTATTCTCTAAGCAGCTCCTTGGCTCCTTCTGTCCTGTGACAGTAACTGTGCTGTTTGTGAACTTTTGTCTATGCCGCACAGACTGTAGACACAACTTACTGCTTTGGTTTTAAACTATACGGTCAGAGTATTGTTCTGAATATGAGACTTACTGCTTTTCTGTCCTTCTAGATGGAAGAAGATAAGGGTTCAGTCGGCTCAGCATATGAATCTGCTGAAAGCCAGCACAGAGGGGAGGACAGTAGGCACCTGCTAGCTGAGGCTGGCAGCCAGCAGGACAGTGGTTGCGTGCACTAGGTAGTACTTTGCTGGGCCTTCCTGGGGACTTGTGCACTGCATTCTCATGCTCCGGGCATCCGTGGAGACTCAGCATCACCTTCCATCTCTCTGTACCAACTCTTCACTGTGCCTTGGATGTTGCTTTGCTTTAGTTTTCTTCCTTGTTTGTGTCACTTAATTTTCTTTATTTTTACCCCTGAATTTCTCATTTTACATTTGTTTAGATATAGAGTGATAAACCATGTTTCACCTCAGATTCTATCATAGTAAGATATTTTCACACCCTATTGTCTGACATTCAAGAAATTACTCCTCTCCACTGTTTTTGAAAGTATGGCATGCCCTGCCCATTTTGAAATCATTATCCTCTTTGAAGTTGTAATCATGTATATTTTTATATATTTTTTCTCCCAATATTTTTATACATTTTAATATAGATACTGAGTTACTGAAGTTCTCCAGACTTTTGAGTTGAATTATTAAATATAAGCAAGTGTGCTTATATTTAGTGAATAGCTTTCCATTAACTGGCATTTAGCAGACTTATTCTTCTCAGATTTTCATAGTTTTATCTATAAAAAAAAAGATTGTTGTGGCTGAAGAGATGGCTCAGTTCTTCCTGTTCTTGCAGAGGATCTGGATTTGGTTCCTAGCACCCATGTGATGACTCAGAACCATCTTCAGGCCTGTACATAGTGCACATCCATACATACATACATACATACATACATACATACATACATACATTCATACAGGGAAAACTCACATACATAGACTAAGTAAATCTAAAAAGTACATCTAAAAACTCTAGTTATGGGGAATAGTTTACTCCCCCTTTGAAGAATAAATCTAAGCTACTTCTAGACATAATTGGGAAATGAACAAGATTTTGGTTTGTAGTAATTATAAATTTTATCACCAATAATTCTATCTTTCCTTAGGCTATAACTGTCATTTAAAGACTATAAATCTTTAAGTTTTCCTATAAATCAGATTATAGAGCATGTATAATAATTTGAAAAATGTGAATTATTTATGAGTCATATTTTAAAGTTAGATTTCTTTAGTGAATTGCCCTGAGTGCGGACAAAGGACAGCTAGTTGGTTCTCAGTTAGTAGTAACAGTAGTAGTAATTCAGAAGAAAGTCAAATGAATTCTGAATTTTCATTTGATTTGGTATGTTACAAAAGATTATAGTTAGGTAGCTGGGGATGTAGTCAGTTGGTAGAGTGCTTGCCTAGCCTGCACAATCCCATGGTTCAATCCCACCACTGCATAAACTGGGCATGGTGGCATGTGTTGTCAATCTTAGTCCTCAGGATATGTAGTCAGAAAGATCAGGAACAAGTTCAATGTCATCCTTGACTACATAGCAAGTTCAAGGCCAGCCTGGGCTCTACAAGACCCTGAAATTTATAAGCAGATTTTCTCCTTTTCACCCATGACTTTACCTTTTCATTGTAATGGGGAATTTTAATGTTTCACAAATACTGATGCTCTTCCTTACCCAAACTATAAATTTCCATTCATATATTATAAAAGGATGAGTTTAATAAATACATCATTTGTATAAAAGATCTCCTTTGAAAATAGGAATAAGGCAGTTATAAAAATGTTTATATAATCAATATAAATTTTCATTTAGTTTTATCTTTTCATAGCATGTGTGCATACGAGGAGTGTGTGTGCATGTGTATGAGAGTGCTTAGACATGTTGGTGTGTGGAATTTCCAGGGCAGTCCTTGCAGTCATCGGTCAGTCTCTGCATTTTATCCACTGAAGCAGGGTCTCTCAATCTGGTGTTCCCTATCTCATTTGGTTTAGCCAGCCAGCTTACTCTAGAAACAGGAGTCTCTGTCTCCACTTTCCCAGTACTGGAATGACAGACAGGCTGGCACTCCCCCTGGGCTTCTTGGATTCTGGACTCCACTGCAGTCCTCATGCCTACACAGCAAGCTTTTTGCCTGCTGAGTCCTCTCCCCAGCTCCCACTCAATATAATTTTTATTATACTTTTATTTTTGTGTTGAAATGAGACAACATGTTTAGAAATACCTCTCTAGAAAGTTCCCAAACAAACATGGGAATATTTCGTTTACATTTGTAAGTGTCTTTCAAAGTTTTACCATTTTTTAGGTGTTTGTTTTGCTTGGAGGGAAGGAGAACAGAAAGGCGATGAAGAAAAATATAAGCTGGAAACAGATTCTAGTTTCAGGGGTTTTAGAATGAGATAGGCAGGCATCCTGAACTATCTCTAAATGCTGTATGAGGAGATAAAAATCTTGCTTTTTCTTGAGAACTTGAAATTCTTAGCAAAAAATTTGAAAGTCAGCAATAACTTATGATTGTTGATTTCACATAAAAAAGAAAACATTTCTCTAAAAGCAAACCTTAACTCTAGACAAGGTTTCATTCATATAAAAAATGAATGGGTAAAAGCCCTAATACATTTAATAACTTAAAATTTAAAAAACCTTTAGTTGATAAAATTAGATGAAATATTTAAGATGTTAAGACAGCTTTCTAACATAAGATCTAAGGAAGTTGTTTGTTAACTAACAAAAACTCAGCATTCATCCATTACTGTGGAATCAGAGCAGTAAGTTAGAATTTATTTCAGAAGTTTAGGTCTATGAAGGTAGATAAAGATAGATATTTTTCACTAGGCAGCCATAGCCATGTTAAGTTGCCATGGGATGGGGTTGGGGATGTTGCCTAGGAACTTGGGAACAAGGTGTGTTGGAGAGTGAGGCTGACTACTTAATTATCAAAATGGCTGCTATAGTCAAAGCTAGTTATGGCACAGAAAATGTCATCTCACACCATTACTTTTTGTGGTTTTCATATATCCTAAAAAAATAAAAACCTTCCCTCTTGTTACTTTGAATGAAATGAAACTCTGTTCCCACCCCTATTACACTTGACTTCTGTGGCTCTAGGTTCTGTCTGAGCTTAGCCTGAATGTTGAGATAGGTGATGTGCCCTAGAAAAGCTTTATGGATGGTTTGCTGGATCAGAAGCAGGGTTTCTAGAGATAGCTTACAGTAGTCACCATTTACAATGCACCTGAATCTTTGTTGTTACTATTTCTTTTGTTTTTCATTTTTGCAGGGGGGGGGGCTACTTTTATTTCACTCACTAGATCTAAAAGAAGATATTATATAACAGTTTTGACATGTTGCTCTCTTGGGTGCCTAGGATTTAACATTTAGCCATAGGTTTAAGTGATGTAAGACATCTACCTGAATGCAGATACAGATTCAAGCATTCTTCAGCACATAGATGGACACAAACACCCAGGTGACCTGTGGATGTGACTTTCAGGAGATCCTTCTCAGCAAGCTGAACAGCAGCTATAAGCAGAGTATGGGACATTAAACTTAGAAGTTCCAGACAAAACCCTTCCTCTCAAGTTCTTGGAATAGCTCAATACTTCCTGAATGGATTGTTTTCCATCAGTTTAATGTTTTTTTTTAATATCCTGTCCTTCAAGTACCAATACTGTTATGCTTGTGATAAAACTGAATTATTAAAAATATAATACATAGAAAATACTCCATGATTTTAAACAAAAGTATTAGATTTAACTGTTACAGAGTTTGTCAAATAGTTTTCAAGCTTTTCTTCACTCTGTATCTACCAGCCCAGAAGCACTTTCTTCATGCCCAGCAACAAGCTGAGCCCCCAGTGTCCCTGTGCATCACGATGCTGCTCTGACTTCTCACCTTACCCTCGCCCTACCGTCATCTCAGTAGATAAGTCCAGGTTACCCCATCAGACAGCTGCCACTACCTTCTTCGGTCGACAGTCAGGGCTTGTACCATTCAAGGGAAGCTTCAAAAGTCAGAAACAGAATTCAGAGCGTTCTTCCAGTTGGAGACAGTGGTATTTAACCTGAGCCCAGCTCACTAGTATGAACTGCAGTGCCCACGTTGGTTGCTGTGGAGCACATAGCGGAGCATCCTCCCTTCAGGAACAAAGCTTGAGCTTGTGGGAGCACAGACTGGGAACTGATGAGAGCCTTCTGCCTAAGCCAGTACCACCCAGATTCCAGATTCCTTCAGTATAAATGTATGTCCCCTCTGTGCTTCATGGTTCTTGGTCAGGTAAGGGAAACAAGTTTTTAAGTAGTTGCTCCACACAAAAGTGTGTGTGTGTGTGTGTGTGTGTGTGTGTGTGTGTTTTCTTACTGGGTTTTTGCTTGTTTTTTTTTAAGGGAGAGAGAAATGAAGTTGGGTGGGTAGGAAGAACCTTTGAGAAGTTGGGGGAGAAGGAAGAATATGACCCAAATACATTGTGTGAAAAAAATGACAGAAATTGTAGAATGACGGTCTCAAGCTCTACCAGCGGAGGCTAACCACAGTTCCTGAGCATCTAAAAGCCTGTTTAAGGCTTTGTTGGATTATTTCCCTAAGTACTTACTTAGTCATAGAAAGCCCTCTCCTTTTAAAAATGAAATGTTTATGTAAACATCTCACAGATCACAATTAAAGGAAAGTTGTGTTAAACTAAGTCCTAAAACAAGGATGCTTAAATTAAAGAACATGGGAGGTTGGCTTTCTCAATGCTTAGCTGAGCCCAGCGGTTAGGTGTAGACACTTAGCAAACAAGAAACCCTGTTCTACCTCCTACTCCGTGGAATAGGCAGGGACTCCATACATGGATATTGTAGCACTCCACCATTTGCTTGGTTTCCAGATGTCTGATTATTTACATCTCCCATCTGTCTGTCTCTGTCCATTGTGGGTTCTTGGTGTCCTCTGGTACCATCCCTCACATGGCACATGGTGACTCCCAACCTTGTAGATGTGAGCTTTACCAAGTTCAGTCTCTTCTCTGTATCATCTAAAAATGTATTATATAGGATATTATATACATAAAGAAAAATAAATTCAAGTAAATTTTTAAACTTGCACTCAGAAGGTAGAGGTAGATCTTTGTGATTTCAGAGCCAGCCTGATCTACTCAGTGAGTTCCAAGCCATCCAGAACTAGTGAGTGAAAGCCGAGGGGGGGGGGAGGGAGAGGGAGAAGGAGAAGGAGAGAGAGAGAGAGAGAGAGAGAGAGAGAGAGAGAGAGAGAACTTTTGACTAGTAAAACTAGGGTTGGGATTCATTGAGCCATGTGATCAGATCATATACTGTCATTTTAATAATTAAAGTTGTTATAGTATTGAATTGAGTTACCTTGCTGAACCTATTTATGCTTAAATCATAAATCTTAGAAACCTGATGAATTCAACTTTAAACCTTAATAGTACTACCAGCTTGCTTGACAAATTTTTATTCATGTGCCACTATTTAAACAACAACAACAACAAAAAGATAAGTTGCTAATGGGCAAAGGCGACATCGTAGAGTTGTTTAGCACATTAAGGTAAAGTAAATGAGGATAGAGTAGCTGTGTGTTGGATACTTGGTTTTGGCACATAAGAAATGCTACTAAAATTCTTATTATATTGTTAATCTTATTCTTACCAGATAATCTAGGTCAGATTGTTATTTCCCAGTCTTCAAGCTAGTTTCATACTCCACTGTTCTTGGTTGCTAGGCATTTGTTCTTCAGTCATAATTGCAGGAATTCCAAAGATGAATTAGAGTTCACTGCTGTCCTAAGTAGTTGACATAAGCCAACTTGACCAGAGCAAATTATGAAGTGCAAAATAATAAACCTTTGCAGACGGAAATGCCTGTCTATTCATTTTTATACCATTAGTTAGCTAGGCTTCTGATTAGAACAGGGGGGTGTTAAATGCATATATTATTGTACTCTAAGTGCTGTACACTCCTTATTATAGTAAACTGTGTATGTTTGTATCAGTCCCTTTCAGTTTTAAAGTACTTGTTTCTATTTCTCAATGGTTTTGTGAGTCTGGATCTGTGGATAACTAACTGGCTCTTCCTCCGCAGCTTGCTGAAGCACATTCAAGTGTCAAGTGCTTGGACTCCATGTGCTGTTTCCCAGAAGGAGAGACCCCGTGTGCATCTGTTGGAAGAATGCTGGAACGAGTCATAGGACGGTGTAGTCCCAACCATATCAGCAGGTGTGACATTTATTTCACTTTGTAGCCTGTGCTACAGATGAGTGTCCCAGTGAAGCAGGGAGCCTGCTGTTGATTCCCAGCAGTTACTCTTTGATTTGAGATGTGACTTTGTAGCTTTGTAGTGTGGTCTTTTCACTCAAAGGAAGAGAAGGCATCTTTGAGGAGACTGTCTTGTGAAGGAATTACTGGTTTAACCTTTCTAAACTTTGGTGACTAGGTGTGTGTGCATGGCGCTCTTCCTTGGCATATAACTGTTTTCACTGTTGTTCCACCTGTATTCCTGTTTTATTCCTGCTAGGGGTCTGGGGTTTGTTACTGCTTTCCTACAGCTTTTTGTGATTACCGGGAGGCGGGGGTAGAGGCAGGCCTTGAGCACATGGAGAGGGGGAAGGGAGGAAGGAGAGAGAGAAAGGAGTAGAGGCAGGCTGTGAGCACATGGAGAGGGAGAGAGAGAGAAGAGTAGATTCAGGCCGTGAGCACATGGGAGGGGGGGGGGACTAGAGGACAGAGCAGGGCCAGGAAGACAAGAGCAAGAGAGGAGCAAGAGAGTGAGGAGGGCCAAGCAGCCCCCTTTATAGTGAGTCAGGCACACTTGGCTGTTACCAGGTAACTGTGGGGCAGAGCTTAGACAAAATGCTAACAATATGATCCAAAATATTTCCGTAATGTAGTAGTAATTTCATACTATATAACAGATTGTGGTGAACAGATAAATGTATTGGGATATTGCTATCTTAAACACAGACATTTAAAAGGAATATAAGATGTTTCTCTTCATGTTCCTAAGTAATAGTTTTCACAAAAGATATTTCAGAAAGGTCTTACACTATTATTTTACCTAATGACATTCTTTATTGTTTAGAACCAAGATGGAGTTTAGATTAAGATGGTACATTAGAACTTCTACATACTTTTTACTTCAGTTAGAAAATTGTCCTTAGTAGAAATACATATATTGCCTGTGATTAAAAAGACTAGAATTCATTTTAAATGAGCCTTCCCCCTGTTTACTATATACTCTTCATGTGGTCAGTTGTAGCTTCTGAGTTGCAGTCTTTTGTACTGCGATTTTTCTAACTGTCCCCCTGGGAATGTGCCTGGGAGTTATTGGATTTATGTCTTCTTAAAGGTGGTTTTAACTGTCAATATTTCTGTTTACTGAGAATTATGCAGTATTCTTTTTTTCTAAGGTGGTTTTTCCTAATAAAATGTTTGCTTTAGTAATTAATCTTTTTCTGGCAGGCACCAAATGGCTTCCAGGGCTATCAGCATCTCGGGTTATGCGTTTGGTTCCGGTTGTCATTTTCTACTCCTTCTGGCTAAGCAATCCAAAGTCTGTGCAAATGTTCACCAGGCATAGAGCTGGTTTATGGTTTTCAGGGGCTGTGTGAAAGTTACCATAGCCCATTGTATCAAACTCGAACATAGTTTCTACATATATGTATGAAATAGTTTTAGCATTTATGTTTTGATATGGAACAGCCTCTATTCTACATTTGAGTCTCATATCTAGTTTGAAGGGACAGGGCAAGGCTGAGCCCTGCAGTACAAGATGTGGCAACTCAGGGCTCCTTTACCATTAACAATCCTGAGCATTTCTGAAGACAGAACAACTTCCCTATGTACATGGGCCTATCTGCTAAGTTCTTACTGTCCAGATACAAAAGACTTTGTACATGTTTTAACTTAGTTAAGGGAGTATATCCAAGGGAAATGAGCTTTCCATGGTGCTGTGCAAAGGGCATACATACAACATCTATCCTAAGGAGCTCTATTTCAGCACTGACTGACGTCCCTGTGAACTTTTACTTCCAGTCATAATGAATTTCCTACTGTTAGTCATAGGTACTTGAGAATTTGGGACAGAGGGATCTTAGTTTGAACTTGAACCACTTAATGAGACTCTTAAAACAGAAAAACAAAACCAAAGCAAAGGCCTGGCATTGTGATTGCCTTAGTTTCCTTTCGTGTTAATGTCAGTGGGCCTCTGACAAAAGCACTTAAGTAAGAAAGTGCTCACAGTTCTGCCTACAGTTCACGGGCACAGCTTTATATAGTGGAGCATGTGACCCTGTGGCATTGTGGGACATTTTTTAGGTATATTCCCAAGAGTGGTATAGCTGGGTCCTCAGGTAGATCTATTTCCAATTTTCTGAGGAACCTCTAGATTGATTTCCAGAGAGGTTTTACCAGTTTGCAATCCCACCAGCAATGAAGGAGTGTTCCTCTTTTCTCCACAACCTCAACAACATGTGCTGTTACCATCCTAACATGTGTTAGTGTTTGATCTTAGCCATACTGATTGGTGTAAGGTGGAATCTCAGGCTCCTTTGGATTTGCATCTCCCTGATCACTAAGGACTTTGAACAATTCTTTAAGTGCTTCACAGTCATTCGAGATTCCTCTGTTGTGAATTCTCTGTCTAGTTCTATACCCCATTTTTTGAAGCTAACCACCCCTTGGTTGTTTGGTGTCTTGGTGGTTAGCTTCTTGAGTTCTTTATATATTATGGATATTAGTCCTCTATCAGATGTGGGGTTAGTGAAGATTTTTATTCCCCAATCTGTAGATTGCCGATTTGTCTTATTGACTATGTCCTTTGCCTTACAGAAGCTTTCCAGTTTCATGAGGTCCCATTTATCAATTTTTGATCTTAGAGCCTAAGCCCTTGGAATTCTATCCAGGAAATTTCCCCCTGTGCCAATGACTTTGAGGCTCTTTCCCACTTTCTTTTCTATTAGAGTCAGTGTACCTAGTTATATGTTGAGATCCTTGATCCACTTAGACTTAAGCTTTGTGCACGTTGACAAATATGGATCTATTTTCATTTTTCTACCTACAGATTTTCATACTCAGCAAAAGATAATCATATTCTTACTTTTATTTCCTTTATGTTGGCTGCCTAGTACCTCCCAGATTTGAGTTCAATGTGCTTGAGAGTTGTAAACAATACCCTGTTTAAGTCAAGGTTGAGGGTCCCAGGCTTCTCTGAACCCATGGAGATGAGATACTTTCCTTAATTGTGTTTGACTGGCCACTGACTTAAGCTTAAGTCATATACACAGAGAGCCACTGAGAAACAAGATGCGAATATATGAGTCAGGGCTTCTAGCTTTAACCCTGGCAAAGGAAGGTGGAGACCCTAGTAGGAGCTATGTGCTATGTGTTTAAAGTTATGTGCTTTCAGGTTTTATAAACTTACTTAGTAATTTTAATGCTGTCTGTCCTTGAGCTAAGAGCAAGTGGGGTTTGTTTGTTTGTTTGTTCGTTTGTTTTGTTTTCGAGACAGGGATTCTCTATGTAGCCCTGGCTGTCCTGGAACTCACTCTGTAGACCAGGCTGACCTTGAACTCAGAAATCCGCCTGCCTCTGCCTCCCAAGTGCTGGGATTAAAGATGTGCGCCTCCACTACCTGGTGACCATGTGTTTTAAGCATGGCAATTTGGGGGAGTTATTACTTCATCTTAAGTTAATTCAAGTTAATTCAAAATGACGGCTGTAAGTATGATATTGAATTGCTTAGCTTAAGGCCTTTTCTGTCAGTCAGCTAGTCATACTAGTGAAAAATCTGCAAGTGCCTTTGATACCCTCTGATGCTAGCCATTTATGACATTCAGGCTAATTAAGCTGAAATCCTTATAGTAGAATTTATACCCAAAAAAATAAGTGACCTATAATAATATGAATGTTCGCTATTTCAATCCAAGACTTTTGGTAGCTTTGTTTGTTTGTTTGTTTGCTTGCTTGCTTGCTTGCTTGTTTTTCTGTAATGTCTAAGTACAAGTTTATTTTTCAATATAACTAAACTTTTTTTTTACTTTTGCTGTTTGTGTGTTTGGTGTACACATACATTCTTGTGTGTGTGTGTGTGTGTGTGTGTGTGTGTGTGTGTGTGTGTAGAAACCAGAGGTAGGAGTCAGTGCCTTCCTCAGTTATTCCCTACCTGCTCAGCTTCTTATGTAGATGCTGCGAGTCCAAACATGTTCTGTGTTTGTATCTGTCTCCCTAGCACCTGCACATGTGCAATTCTTAATAGTATACTTACTTCTTATTGAGTTATTAAGATTTCAAAAGCACATTATGTTTACTACCTAGAAACTGGCACTGATCATGATGCATAGATTGGAGCTAATTTCTGTATGACTACAGCATAATTTTTCTCAAGTTTTTGTATAATCTAGAATAGGATAGAGTACTAATCTAAAGAACGCTTTAGCATTTAGAAATGTATCAGTGATTATTTTAAATTTTAAATTGTATTTTAGTCTTAGGTTTTATTTTAGGTCCTGGTTTTGTTTTGTTTTTCAACTGATTATTGATTATAGTGAACCCAACTTTCCTCTTATTGTTCCTTTCAGGTTGTGGAATGCATCGGATCCATTCTATACCAATGACAGGAGCATCTTGACTCTCTCGCCAATGGACTCATCTACTTGTTAAAGGGACAGTAGGACTTTGTAGAGCAAGTTCACTTGTTGTCAGGTTTGGGGTCACCATCCAGTTGTAAAAGGCCAGTTACTTTCTAAAATCTCTAAAGGAATTGAGAATTTCTCAGAGTTCACGGGAAATAGGCAGTAATATGAACCCTTCTCCTTTCTCTTTAATTTGAATGTGAATATATTAAAATTTGGAGATAAAGAGATAGTAACAATCTCTTTGTCTGGTTTGTCCCTTCTGATCATGGGACTCCTAGTGGCATTGCAGCCTTTGCTGAGGCCACTGTACTTTAATATCAAGGTAGAGAAAGGAGTCACTCTTGGTTATGTGTAGTTTGAGTGTGGTTTGGGACTCTTCTATTTAAATCTGCTTCTGTAAATTATGCTAAAGATTTGCCTTGAGAACTCTATTTTTTTTATTAGATTATATTTGAAGCTTTTCGTGGGGAAAGTTAATGTGAATATCAAGGAATTTTGGTCCTTCAGTGACCTCTGTTAATCCATTAGTACTTTTTAAGTTACAGAGCATCTAGGAGAGCACGTTTCTAACCATTGTCTTTTGTGGTGTGGGTAGTAAGCTTATACTGACCCCACTTCTTTAACGATGCTGTAACCCAACCAATGAAGCTAATCCTACAAGTGCAAAGGGAGTTTTGCATCTCATGTCAAAGTCAGAATTAGGGCCATTTACTAGACTTCAAATTGGTGTTTGCTAATATTTTTGTGGCCAAGTATGTAAACTTGTAGTGGGTAAATTCAATACCTTTGTCATATTCATTTACTGTATCTGTCTTATATTTTGCATGCTTCAACCTGGCTAATATATTTAAATCCACTGCACCTCTCCTCCCTCCCCCCATTATTACTTTTCTCCCTCTCCAAAGACTCTATTCATAGTTTTATGACAATATTGTAAAGTTCAATTGTATCAATAAAAAAAAAGTTTGGACAGTATTTAAATATTGCAAATATATTTAATTATATAAATTGAAATATAAGCCATAAAGTCTTTCTTTGGTCCACTTAGAATTGCTCTTGACTTGCTGTAAACCAGCCTCCAGAATAAAGGACTTTTGTTAAGAATCCTGTTATTGACTGTTATCTAATTGAAGGTAGACTGCCACAATACAGTGAATTATGTTATGTCCCATCGTAAGGTATATTGTCAGGTATGGTTATTGAATGAAAATGAAACAAAGTCTAAAATGCTAAATTTGGGGCATCAAAAGAATTTTATCAGCAATAAGTTAATGCGCTATGAATGACTAATCAGATACACACTGGTCTTAATTCCTTAAATCTCAAATTCTAGTTTCCAGGTAATCTCTCACCGAGACTCAGTATTATTTGTTTTATATATAAATAATGTTTTAAGAGTTGTGAATGATTTTTAAAGAACTACTCCTACAGCTAATAAACACCTTTAGCAAAGTGGCTGGATATAAAATCAGTAGTCTTCATATATACAAATAACAAATAGACTGAGAAAAAAATCAGGGAAACAATACCTTTTATAATAGCCAAAAATAATAGAAAATATTTTGAGATAACTCACCAAGCAAGTTAAAGACTTGTATGATTGAAAACTCAAGTCATTGAAGAAAGAAACTGGAAATACTATCAGAAGATGGAAAGATCTAACATGCTTACAGATCAGTAGGATTAATAGTAAACCTACCAAAAAATGGCCATCCTACCAAAAGCAGTCTACATATTCAATACCATCTCCACTAAAAACCCAACACAATTCTTCACAGACCTTGGAAGGATAATTCCCGGCCTCATATGGAAAGTCAAAAAACCAGGATAGCTAGAAAGATCCTGAACAATAGAACTGCTAGAGGTATCACCGTCACTTCAAACTGTACTATGGAACGATAATAATAAAAACCGTATGATGTTGGCATAAAAACAGACACAGTCAAATGAAGACCCAAACATAAATCCACATACCTAGAGACACCTGATTTTTTATGAAGTCAGAAATGCACAATGAAAGAAGAAATCGTCTTCAACAAATGCTATCTGCATGTATAAGAATGCAAATATCCATATTTATCACCCTGCACAAAAATTCAAGTTTAAGAGGATCAGAGACCTCAACATAAAGCCAGATAGTCTGTAGCTAATAGAAGAGGAAGTGGGGAATAGCCTTGAACTCATTGGCAAAGGAAAAGACTTTCTAAACAATAGCAATAGCACAGGCACTAAGATCAATGATTAATAAATGGAAACTCTAAAGCTTGTGTAAGGCAAAGGACACCTAGCTCTGCAGCCAGACCCACAATACCCAGAGGCAGCTCCACTCCCAGGTGCTTTGACACACCCAGGATCAGAGAATCCCAGGAGCTTGGTCACACCAGGATCTCAAGGTCCCAAAAGCAGCTTGACTCCCAGGAGCTTGGACACACCCAGGATCTCAGGATCATAGGATCCCACAATCACAGGACCACAGAGACAGCTTGACTTGGAGGAGTTCTGACACAACCAGGATCACAGGAAGGACAAGCTTCAGTCAGACAGCCAGGGCAGTAGCACTAGAGATAACCAGATGGCGGGAGGCAAGCTTAAGAACATAAGCAACAGAAATCAAGATTACTTGGCACCATCAGAACCCAAGTCTCCCTCCATAACAAGTCAGAAAAGCAACACACCAGAAAAGCAAGATTCAGATCTAAAATCACTTCTCATGATGATGATAAGGACATAAATAACTCCCTTAAAGAAATACAGGAGAACACAGGAAAACAGCTAGAAGCCCTTAAAGAGGAAACACAAAAATCCCTTAAATAGTTACAGGAGAACACAAACAGGTGAAGGAAAGGAACTAAACCATCCAGGATCTAAAAATGGAACTAGAAACAATAAAGAAATCAGAAAGGGAGACAACCCTGGAGACAGAAAACCTAGGAAAGCGGTCAGGAGTCATAGATGCAAGCATCACCAACAGAATACAAGAGATAGAATCTCAGGCACAGAAGATACCATAGAAAACATTGATTCAACAGTGAAAGAAAATGCAAAAAGCAAAAAGCTCCTAACCCAAAACATCCAGGAAATCCAGGACACAATGAGAAGACCAAACCTAAGGATAATAGGTATAGAAGAGAGTGAAGATTCCCAACTTAAAGGGCTAGTAAATATCTTCAGCAAAATTATAGAAGAAAACTTCCCTAACCTAAAGAAAGAGATGCCCATGAACATACAAGAAGCCTCAGAACTCTAGACATGACCAGAAAAGAAATTCCTCCTGTCACAGAATAATTAAAATACCAATTGCACTAAACAAAGAATTTTAAGAGCCATAAGGGAAAAAGGTCAATATATAAAGGCAGACCTATCAGAATTACACCAGACTTCTCACTAGAGACTATGAAAGCCAGAAGATCCTGGGCAGATGTCATACAGACCCTAAGAGAGCACAAATGCCAGCCCAGGCTACTATACCCAACAAAACTCTCAATTACCATAGACGGAGAAAACAAAATATTCCATGACAAAAATCAAATTTACACAATATCTTTCCACAAATCCAGCCCTACAAAGGATAATAGATGGAAAACACTAACACAAGGAGTGAAACTACACCCTAGAAAAAGCAAGAAAGTAATCTTTCAACAAACTCACACAAACATAATTCCACGTCTAACAAGACAATCACTTTTCCTTAATATCTCTTAATATGAAAATTAATATTACCAATATATCCTAATCAATTGAAATTCAAAAATATGAGGAATTAGAAATTTGTCGGCTTTCATCCCATGGTCTCTTTAATTAGGTAATGGGAGAAATAGGTCCAATATTATACAATCCATGTAACTTTCTGCTTGTTTGTATATGACAGGGTCTTACTGTGTGCCACATAATGGTCTTGAAATCATGCTTCTTCTATCTCAGTCTCTCTATTAGTAGGATTGTTTATTTGATGTTTTTACACTATACTATGGTTTTCAGAACAGCTTATATATTTCAAAATTATTTATACACCCAAAAGAAATGTAGACAATTAATTTGGGAGGTGGCTTGTAAGAGAACAGCAAAGAGTAAAACTGAAGGCTTTGCTTGATATTTATAATTATTGTATCAATTTTGAAGAGGAGGAATTTATAAGTTACTCTTATTCTGAGATGAATGCTTTTTCAAAATCATCACAGCCAATGAACCAGAACCTTACCCTCACCTAACGTCTGTGCCACCCTCCAAGCAGGAACACTGTTCATGTTGATGAATGACTTCATGGATAGACCATTTTAATACACACACCATTTCTTAAGTGAATGTAACCTGTGCCCTGTGGGCTGAGAATGATGACAATCACTCAAGTCAAATAGCTTTGACTGTACCAGGAAATATGTATCCAAAAAATCGTGCCTACAATTCATTCCTTGGTGCAGCAGAACTGTCAACTCTTAGCTTATCGACTATGGAGGTAAGATCATTTGATGATGTGATGGACATTGAAGTAAAGTCTTATTACAATGAACTCCAATGTCCAAAAACTGTTCTTATTTTGTGTTCGTAACACAGTAAGAGCCAAGATTTTAAGCTCTACTAAAAACAAAACAAACAAAAAGACTTTATTTATGTTCATTAAAAAAACTAATAGTGATATTATCTTATAATGTCATATAGTTAATATATTTGGAGTTATTTGAAATTTATATTGAGAAAAATGTATATATTTTCAGTATTGCTGTAGACAAACATCTACATAAAACTATTCAATGTTGTTTTATATCAAACAACTTTTATAATATTCATTTTTATTGTTACAATATTTTATAAATTTTAAAGAATATGATAAATGAAAAATATGGCAGGTTTTGAAGAGGGGCTCTCCAGGAGGAGTTGGGGTACAAAAGGGAAAGAAGAATGTGATGTAAGTCTATTTACTCAAAATATGTTTGTAAATGTTAACAAATTCAGATAAATTCAAATTATGTATCTTTTCTCATCATAATGCAATAAAATTAAAGGAAAAAAAAGAAAAGGCCTAAGGATAGGCAGATACAGTATTTTCATTTACTTCATTTATTTTGGATTGTTTTAATTTTCAAAATGGGTGTGGTGTTGAGTTTTGTGGTTATATTATTCCCCTGGGAGAGAAGGCAAAGTAAAGCTTTTTTGTTACTGGTTCAAGTTTAAAAAAAAAAAAAAAAAAAGGCAAAAGAAACCATCAACCAGAGAAAACGTCAGTCTACAGAATGGGGAGAGATTTTCACCAAGTCCACATCCCATAAATGGCTAATATCCAAAATATATAAAGAAGTCATGAAACCATAAACAAATAAAATGAGCCTATTAAAAATGGGGTACTTGTCTAAGTAGAATTCTCTATTAGTAAATGGCTGAGAAACAAACATTCAGCATCCTTAGCCATTAGGGAAATGCAAATAAAAACTGCTTTGAGATTTTATGTTACGTCTGTCAGAATAGCTAAGATCAAAAAACATAAGAAACATCTCATGTTGGCAAGGATGTGGAGCAAGATGAACACTCCACCATTGCTGGTGGGAGTGCACACCTATACAACCACTATGAAAATCAATTTGGTGGTTTCTCAGAAAACTGGGACTCACTCTGCCTCAAGACCAGCTATGCCACTTCTAGAAATATACCCAAAAGATACTCCATTCAACCACAAAAATCCATGCATGAGGTTCATAGCTTTCTTTATTCATAATAGCTAGAAACTGGAAACAACCTAGATGTCCCTCAACAGATGGCTGTATACAGAAAATGTAGTACATTACACAATGGTGTATTTCTTAGCTGTTAAAAAAATCCATTATGAAATTTGCAGGCAAATGGATGGTACTAGGAAAAGTCATCCAGAGTGTGCTAACCCAGACCCAGAAAAACTAACATGCTGTAGACTCACGTATAAGTGGATACTAGCTGTTAAATAAATGATCATCATGATGCAACCCACAGACCCATAAAGGCTAAATAACAAAGGGGTCAAGGGAGGGACATATGGATCACCCTGGAAGGGGGAAGTAGAATAGATTTTTACAGAGGGTCTGGGGGCCAGTGGCAATGGGAACCGGAAGGATCATCCGGGTTGGGAGGAAGGAATGGAGGGAGCAAGTATAGGGAAAGACTACTGGAATTGGGCATGGCAGGGCGTGCAATGTGGAGACCTAGTACAGAAGACACTCCCAGGAATCTATGAGGGTGGCCCTAGCCAGGCCTCCTAGTAATGAAGGAATTGGAGCCTGAACCAGCTGTCTTCTGTAACCAGGCAACTTCCTGTGGGACTGGAACACAAATCCACCCACCAGACCTTTCATCTACAATCTAGCCTGCCTGCAAGATGTGCTGGGGCACTAAGGCACAGAATTTGTGAGAGTGCCCAACTAAAGCCTGGTCTAATTTGGGGCCTGACACTGCCTGACCAGAGGCTTGGATAGCCCAGAGACAGGAAAGAGGCGGCGAGGGTTGGGGGTGGGAGCTGTCAATAAAATGATTCCTAAGGATATTCTGCTAAACTCACATCAGTGCCTAGCCCTATTGTTATCTGAGAGGCTTCCTCCCAGATGGGAGCAGACACACACTCATAGCCAAATATCAGGTGGAGAGAGCCTAAATTGGACAGAACAGCATTAGTACAGGCACTGGGGTCAACAGTAAGTGGGACCTTATGAGACTGAGGGGCTTCAGTACAGCAGAGGACACCATCATTTGGGCAAACCAGCAACCTATAGAATGGGAAAAGATCTTCATCAGCTACACATCTGAAATATGCAAAGAACTCAAAAAACTAGGCATCAAGAAAACAACCCAATTTAAGTGGGATACAGGCCTCTCTGTTCCTCCCAGTTCCAGAGACATCTGCATCTTCTTGTGCAGTGCCAGCCTGGTCCCATTGACAAGATGGTGAAGGTCTGCGTGAACAGATTTGGCTGTATAGGGCGCCTAGTTACCAGGGCTGCCTTCTGCTCTGCACTTGGCAAAGTGCAACTACCCCTTCATTGACCTCAACTACATGGACTACATGTTCCAGTATGACTCCACCCATCACAAATTCAGTGGCACAGTCAAGGCTGAGAATGGGAAACTTGTCATCAACAGGAAGTTCATCACCATTTTCCAGAAGTGATATCGGCTGTTAAGTTAATGATAAGCAAGCTACAATCCGCAGAACCTCAGAGGTAGAGAGTAAGGGACTAGGCAGGGGGCAACAGATTTTCCTAGAAAAGAAAAATAGACTGTGGAGCTGGAACAGGAGGGTCAACTGAGGATTGGAAGGGAAGAGGGGGACAAGGGAGGCAATATGAGGAGAGACAGCTAAAACTAAGGGGCATTTCAGGGGCAGCATGGAAACCTAATACAGTAGAAGCATCCTAAAATACATACATATATGAAGGTGACCTAGATGAAATTGCCAAATAATGATGGACAACTCTTATCACCAAGTGAAGCTCCCAGTACCAGGCTTGTTTACATCTAACTGAGTTGTTGCCTAAAGGTGTCCCATGGGAATTCCTAAACAACACAGGCCAAGACAAACTGCTCTGGACATACCAACAGCAAGGTCCCATTGTTGAAGACAACACCTATATAACACATTAATCACGGAGAATTGCTGTTGCCTACACAGAATCTTCATGCCCATGTGTTAGCATCTTTGGTATAGGAAAGTACTCTACAGACTACCTATGAGAAATGTAAGTACCAACCTGAAAGCAACCATGCGGTTGTCCAGGCAAAGAAGTGAACCCAAGCAGAGATGGGAGTGAAAACTCAGTTCAGATTGACTTCATCAACCCGAATTAGACTTTAGGGAGTCTAAAGCCAGGCTGTTCAGTGACCATGTGCTTAAAACACAGAATAATTTGGGGAAAAAGTTTCCACACAACAATCATTCCAAGTCCAGGTGCACAAGAAAGGTCAGGGTGTTCTATAGCTAAAAGGCCTAGCATCTAATGTGGTCTCTCCCCAAGATAGCATAGAGATCAGAAGTACATAAGATATATGTGACATCTCTCATAAGGATAGTTTCTATTAACCCTGGAAGCTAAAGATAAAGGTCTAGTGAGAGTCTAGGGTAATTATTCTGGGGAGTTTGGGTGAGGTCTAACTCTATAGCAAAAGGTGGATGAGATCTGCCTTCACAGATAGCAAAAAGGTCACTACGTCATTAACAATATCCACTCTCAGCTTTCTAGATGGAATACAGGTATTTTCTCTCTCCCACTGAGGAATCAACCCTGCATGATTAACATTCTTGGCTCAGCAGATACAAGGACCTTTGTGCCCTCAACACCATCCCAGCCACAAACCCTTTGGTCTACAGTGGTGTCCGGACTGCAAGATATGCTAGGGTAATGGTGGCACAAAGTTTGTGGAAGTAACCAACCAATGTCTGATTTGACTTGAGGCCCACTTCACCACAAGATGAAACCCATACCTGACTCTGCTTGGGTGACCAAGAGCCTGAGATTTGAGTCTAGATAGTCCAGGGACCTAGCATAAAACTAATGGCTACAGTTAAACACACGACAATAAAAATGACTCCTAGTGACATTCTGCAGTTCTCATAGATCAATGCCTTAGCTCAGCCATCATCCGAGAAACTTTCCCCTGCAGCATTTGGGAACAAATACTGATCCCCACAACCAGACAAATCCCTCTCCTCAAGGTTCAGGGAAATCTATAGAAGAGGCTGAAAAGACTGTAAGAGCCAAAGGAGAAGGAAGATACCAAAAAAACAAAACCAAACAAACCAAGGCCCCTAAATCAACAAGATTGATGCACATATGAACTCAGAGAACTGAGGCAGCAGGGCCTTCGTGGGTCTGCGCAGTTGGGGTCCTAGAGCTGAGAGAAGTGGACACATAGCCCACCCTTAACCCAGAAGCTATCTTCAATTGATAACTACTTACAAATGAACATTAGTTTTTCCTCCAAGGAAATCTCACTGGGGAAACAGACGACCCTTTAGAACAGGCAGTGTGCCACGTAACAGCAGATGGACAATGAAGAGTAAACTCAGTGGTGTCTTTGGAGGTTCCTTCTCATGATGTCGTGTCAGGGTTCTTCCTTTGTTAATTTTCATTTTTATTATTTTAAATTTTTCTTATCTTATTATTTTCCAGTTTAAGTTTTTTGTTTTACTTATATATTTTTTTCTTCTCTCCTTTTTTCCTATAGGTCCTTAGTGTATTGTAACTTCCAGTTTTGGGATTTTATAGGGGTCCTATGTATGGGAACAAGTGGGTCTCTGTTTCTTGTGCTTTTTCTTGGGCTTTTTTCCTTCGGTCTGTTTTGTCCAATTTCAATACACTTTTATCTTATTATATCACATAGTATATATTTGCTTCATTATTACCCCTTAGAAGCTGGTTCATTTTCTAATTAGAGACAGAAAAGTGGTGGATCTGGCTGGGAGAGGAGGTTGGGAGGAGCTGGGGGGAGCAGAGGGAAGGGAAACCGAAATAAGGATATATTATGTGAGTGATATAAGTATATATTCTGGGGCTGTTTGTTTGTTTGTTTGTTTGTTTTTGTTGTTTGTTTTTTGAGACTGCATCTTTCTATGTAATCCTGCCCTTGAATTCAGAGATCTGCCTGCATTTCCGTCCTTAGTGCTGGCATTAAAGGTGTATACCACCATACCCAGCCTAAGAGAAAGAAGTCTATTTTCAATAAAAGGAAAAGTGTTTCCAAAGTTGAGCTGGGGATGTGGCCTAGTGACAAGAGTGCTTATGCAGCATGCTTACACAAGGCCCTGGGCTCTTGTCCACATTCTAGCACCACAGAAGTGAAAAACAACAACAACAACAACCTCAACAACAAGCACAACATCTCACCAGGGAGTAGGAATTATACCTGGCAGAGTTGTAATATCCAGAAAACATAAAGAACTCAACTGAAAACTAGATATGATGCCAACACTAGACCGTGAAGACATGGGACATTTGAAAAGGGCCAATGTAGGATATAAAGAAAAGGTGAGACTAGATAGATGGCTGAAATCTTTCAAATATTAATTAAAGAAGAATTAATCCCAGCCATCTTTAGACTAATCCCAAAATGCAGAAGTGCCTCCAAACCAAGTAAAAAGTTTAAGAGAAGCTGACATGTTATCTGATCAATATTGACACAAAACTTGTAAAGGAGATACTAGAAGCTATATTGAACTGCACAGTGAAGGGTGGTACACAACTAATATGTAGAAATTGTTCTTGGAAGAAAAGGATGCTTCACCATGATAAGATCATGAAAGAGCTCATTAGCAGAAAGACAAATACACCATTGCTTCAATTAATGCAGAAATAAATAAATAAATAAATAAAGTAAGACAATTACCACAATACAGTAAGAGGCTGTGTGAAAAAATCCAGCTAGCATCAGACTAAATGAAGGATGAAAGTCAGCTTTTCCTCCAAAATCAAGAGTAAGAGAAAGGTGTTGACTTCCAGCCGTTCTTTTCAAGGTTTGAACACCTAGCCAGGGCATCCAGATTAGGAAGATTATCTGTGTTCACAGATGATATTTTACATATTCCTAGAAAATTCTAAATATCTTGATCTGGGGCTGGAGAGATGGCTTAGGGGTTAAGAACAATGGCTGTTCTTCCAAAGATCCTAAGTTCAATTCCCAACAACTACATGGTAGCTCACAAATGTCTATAATGGGATCTAATGCCCTCTTCTGGTGTGCAGACAAACATGTAGACAGAGCACTTATGTACACACATAGTTTTTTTAAAACTTAAAACATATACATACATATATATATATATATATATATATATATATATATATATATATATATCCTATAGTCACACATACACACCTCATTAGAACAATGAATTCAGAAGAAAACAAGGTATGACCATCAGGTAAAGGAGCATGTCACCAAGCCTGGCAAACTAGGTTCAATCCCAGGACTGACACAGCAGAGAGATCTGGTGTTGTCATCTGGCCTCTAGGAATGTTCCACATAGTTCCCATGCAACCCTCCCAATAATGCACCGTAAACACATACTTGTACAAGATATGAAATATTGGTCCTGTTTCTATACACTAACAATGAACAATTCAAAAAGAAAATCTGAGTATGGTCAGACACAACTGTTAGACTATTTTAGAGCACTGCTTGACTGGGACAGAAGGATCTTGAGCTATAAGGCAGTCTGAGTTACACTGATAGCCAACCCCTACCCCCTCCCCAAGAAACCATATGAAAATGAAGAATATCACATTTACAGAACCATCATGAAAATAAAATACATGCTTCATGGAAACCCTGTGCCGTTTGAGCACTCCACACTTCCGGAATGCAGGCTTTGTTCCCCCTGGCCATCTTGGATTTATGATACATTTCCCACTGCTGGACCAAGAGCCACTCCTTATGTGGATTCCCTTCCCAGGCATTGCACATGAATCCTTTCCTTGTGCTTACCAGGGCCCAGGTGCTGGGCTTCTGTCTGACCAGACCAGGAAATAGCCACAGGCTTATGAATGGCCAACCATCTCCTACCAGCTTCTGGACCTGCTGATGGGAGTTTGTTCTGGCTAGTCCACTGGTCCTGGTGGGACCCCATCAGACCTTCTAGATGGAGGATCGGCATTACACACTGTACAAAGTCTGAAGGTACAGCTATAGTAGAGAAAGGCATGGATTTTGATCATCAAAATACATTTTTTAGAAGAAGAAACAACTTGGAAGACTTACATTTCCTGATTTCAAAGCATATTACAGAGTTACAGCAATGGAAACGACACTGACATGAAGACGGTCACAGTACAATGCATCAGGAAGCCTGTAACAAACCCTTGTGTATATGGCCAGTGGCCTTTAAGTAGGGTACCGAGTGCATTCAAAAGGAAATTGCAGCTTTTCAACTAGTGCTATTGGGAGCACTAGTTGATACTCATATGCAAAACAATAAACATTTCACCAAATGTCAAAATGAAATTGACTAAGGATGTAAAACTTAAATATCCAAACTTTAAAAACTAAGGCAGATGAAAATACTCATGACCTTTGAGCGTAACAGCAAACACCTGTAATCCAGACAAGGAAGGACAGAGGATCCTTGGAGCTTGATGTTCAAGCCAGCCTAGCCAATTGCTGAGGTCCAGGATCAGTAAGTGACTCTGTCTCGAAAAACAAATTAGGAAAATGGCTGAGGAAGACACCCAACATTGACCTCTGGCCTTCATACACATCATCAGAATAGGAAAAATAATACCTGTAAATAGCTAAGGGGTTAGTAACCAGAATATAGAAAGAGTTACAACTTTACAAAAACAAAACCAACTTAATTTAAAAGGGCAAAGGACTTGGATATCTCCAAAGATGATGTGCAAATAGCTAACAGATATGAAAGTCTTTAACATTGAAGAAATGCAAATTAAAACCACGTTGTGGGACTGAAGAGATGGCTCAGTGGTTAAGAGCACTTGCTGGTCTTCTAGAGGACCCAAGTTTGGTTCCCAATACTCATGTCACCTGGCTCAGAACTACCTGAAATACAGCCCCAGGGAACTCAACTCCCTCTTCTGGCCTTGATAGATACCCACAATATGCATACACAAACCTCTGCACAGTTACACACATATACACATAATTAAAAATACAATTTTTAGATATTATCCCACACCCTTTGGATATTTACTTTGAAAAACAAAGAAAAAAGTGTCCACAAGCATTCAAGAGACTGGAAAAATGGATAGCACACTGTATACTGCTGGTAAGCCTATAAAGTGGTCAAACCACTATAGAAAATGTCAATTCCTCAAAAACTTTAAAACTACCACATCATCTAGCAATTTTACTTGTAGGTATAGCTCAAAGCAGGGCCTCAAAGAGGTATATGTACACCTAGGTTCATAGACACACTGCTCCAAACAGCCAAGAGTTGAAAGCCATCTTTCATCTACAGATGTACAAGTAAGCAAAATGCAGTGTGTGTGTAGTAGGCATACTGTAGAACATTATTCAGCCTTGAATAGGAAAGAAATCCTTCAACAGGAAGGAATCTTGTGGGCATCCTGCTGGGAAATAAGCCAATTCCAAAAGACAAATGCTGAGTGGCTTCATGTTGAGATCTAAAATTGTAAATTCTTAGAAAAAGAAAAGTTAGTGTTGATCAGGGACTATGGGTGGGGAGATGAGGGAAGCTGTTAAAAGAAGACAGAAGTAGTGGTGTTGCTGTTGTGGTGGTGGTGGCTGTTTTAAACAGTGTGTTTATCATTCAGCAGAAAATCAAAACAGAAAATACAGCTTAAGGAAATAAGAATGCAGACAATTGCTGCCCTACAAGCACAACCTCCATCTATAGTGAAAAAGTCCTTCAAATCTTTTTGGTCATCATTCCTGTCTTTCTCCCCACGTGGAGGCTTGGACCTGCCGGCTGGTTTTGAATGATGGTCTGACTGATCATTGCAGGGTCTGCAGCAATGTGGCCCATTGGCAGCCTCATATTTTCCTAGGTGAAGATTGATAGCTCCAGTTTCCAGCATGTCTTTACAGAAAGAACTACGTCCTCAATATGTAATCCAGAAATTTTTGTGTTTTTGGTGCACTACATAAAGTTTAGACATTACTTCCTTGGTCTAATGTCAATGCCCATAGAATAGCTTCTAATATTTCAGCAAACTTCTTAAAGGCATATTGTGGAAGTTCAGGATATGTATCTCCATATGATATGATTTGTTGGCCAATGTATTTTCCATTGCCCTCCATCAGGTATAAAATGTGCCTCTAAAAACTGAAGTATCAACACCACTATCTACTGTGCTTTCTTCTTTCTTTCTTTCTTTCTTTCTTTCTTTCTTTCTTTCTTTCTTTCTTTCTTTCTTTCTTTCTTTTTTCTCTACACAGGGTTTCTATGTGTAGCCCTGGCTTTCCTGGAACTCACTCTGTAGATCAGGCTGGCCTCGAACTCAGTATTCTGCCTACCTCTGCCTCCAAGTGCTGAGATTAAAGGTGTGCGCTATCACTGCCCAGCTCTACTGTGCTTTCAACATCACCCATCTGGCTCTATAGAACATCAACTGTAGTAAAGATGGCATCTTCTTTTTCATGCTTCAAAATCATCACTTGTGTCTGTGACTCCTGAGAGTTACACTTGTCACAATTCCAAGCCAGGAGTCAGTCTGGGAAGAGCTGCAGTGCCAACTGCTAAAGTCTTGTGAGATCCTGTTTTGAGTTCTGCCTCTTCATCAAATTAGGGTCATACAAGAAGAGTCATGATTGCTGCTTTGCCAGCTGTGCCTCTGAGACCTGCACCAGTGCCAGCAATGGCTTTGTGAATCCAAGAAATTCTGTTCTTCTCACGAAAATCCACCAGCTCTTTAGTGGTCTTTGCAAGTGTCGATTCCCTTGGTCTCTGCTCCACCATCAGAAGGGAAAGCTGCTGTTTTTGCATCATTGAGGGATAAGTTCACCTTCATTTTCCTTCTTAAAGCATGGGCCATGGGCCACCATCTTCACCCCCTAACTGAGGCTGTTCTACAGCATGCTATGCATGGAGGTGAGATAGCCACTTTCTCTCCAATAACTGTCTGGACAGGGCACCGAGGAGCACAGGAGGCACAGAACAATGGAGCAGATGGGACTCGATCCTTCCAGTTGCCATCTGCACCCAGAGCTTGGACTGTTCCAGAGCCATCCATACAAAAGTTCCTCCAAGAGAGAGATGGTCTCCCAAGAGTGCTGACACATGCTTACAGAACCACAGGAAGGCCAAGCTCCAGCCAGAGACAGCAAGACTATCTAACACCAGAGATAACCGGGTGCAAAAGACAACGCAAAAATCTTACCAACAGAAACCAAGGCTACTTGGAATCATCAGAACCCAGTTCTCCCACAAAAGCAAGTCCTGGATACCCCAACACACCAGAAAAACAAGACTCTGCTTTAAAATCATGTCTCATGATGATGATAGAAGATAATAAGAAGGACATAAATAACTCCCTTAAAGAAATACAGGAAGCCGGGTGTGGTGGTGCACGCCTTTAATCCCAGCACTTGGGAGGCAGAGTTTGAGGCCAGCCTGGTCTACAGAGTGAGTTCCAGGACAGCCAGGGCTATACAGAGAAACCCTGTCTCACAAAACCAAAAAAAAAAAAAAAAAAAAAAAAAAAAAAAAAAAAAAAAAAAAAAAAAAAAAAAAAAAAAAAAAAAAAAAAAAAAAAAAAAAAAAAAAAAAAAAAAAAAAAAAAAAAAAAAAAAAAAACCAGGAGAACACAGGTAAACAGCTAGAAGCCCTTAAAGAGGAAACACAAAAATCCCTTAAAGAATTACAGGAAAACACAAACAAAAGGTGAAGGAGCTGAAAAAAAAAAAACATCCAGGATCTAAAAATGAAACTAGAAACAATAAAGAAATAACAAAGGGAGACAACCCTGGAGGCAGAAAACCTAGGAAAGAGATCAGGAGTCATAGATGCAAGCATCACCAACAGAATACAAGAGATGGAAGAGAGAATCTCAGGAAAAGAAGATACCATAGAGAATATTGACACAACAGTGAAAGAAAATGCAAAATGCAAAAAGCTCCTAACCCAAAACATGCAGGAAGTCCAGGAGACAATGAGAACACAAAATGTAAGCACAATAGGTATAGAAGAGATCAAAGATTCCCAACTTAAAGGTCAAGTAAATATCTTTAACAAAATTACAAAGGAAAAGTTCCCTAGCCTAAAGAGATGCCCATGAACATACAAGCCTACAGAACACCAAATAGATTGGACCAGAAAAAAAATCCTACCAGTCACATAATAATTAAAACACCAAATGCACAGAACAAAGAAAGAATATTAAAAGCAGTAAGGGAGAAAGGTCAAGTAACATATAAAGGCAGACCTATTAGAATTACACCATATTTCTCACCAGAGACTATGAAAGCTAGAAGATCCTGGACTGATTTCATACAGATCCTAAGAGAACACAAATGCCAGCCCAAGGCTACTATACCCAACAAAACTCTCAATTACCATAAATGGAGAAACCAAAGTATTCCATGAAAAAAACACAATATCCCTCCACAAATCCAGCCCTTTAAAGGATAATAAAGGGAAAACTCCAACACAAGGAAGGAAACTACACCGTAGAAAAAGCAAGAAAGTAATCTTCTTTATAATTCTATCACTAAAAACAACAATAACAGGAAGCAACAATCATTTTTCCTTAATATCTCTTAAGATCAATGGACTCAATTTCCCAATAAAAAGACACAGACTAACAGACTGATTACATAAAGAGGATCCAACCTTTTGCTGCATACAGGAAACCCACCTCAGGGACAAAGACAGACACTACCTTAGAGTAAAAGGCTGGAAAACAATTTTCAAAGCAAATGGTCCGAAGAAACAAGCTAGAGTAGCCATTCTAATATTCAATAAAATTGACTTTTAACCTAAAGTTATTAGAAAAAGATAAGGAAGGGCACTTCATACTCATCAAAGAAAAAATCTACCAAGATGAACTCTCAATTCTGAACATCTATGCTCCAAATGCAAGGGCATCTACATTCATAAAAGAAACATTACTAAAGCTAAAAGCACACATTGTCCTGTACACAATAATAGTCGGAGACTTCAACACCCCACTCTCAGGAAAGGACAGAGCATGGAAACAGAAACTAAACAGAGATCCAGTGAAACTAACAGATGTTATGAAACAATGGATTTAACAGATATCTATAGAACATTTTATCCTAAAAGAATATGCCTTCTTCTCGGCACCTCGTGGTACCTTCTCCAAAACTGACCATATATATAATCAGTCACAAAAAAGGCCTCAACAGATACAAAAATATTGAGATAATCCCATGCATCCTATCAGATAAGCCCAGACTAAGGCTGGTCTTCAATAACAACATAGATAATAGAAAGCCCACGTACATGTGGAAGCTAAACAACACACTACTCAATGATACCTTGGTCAAGGAAGAAATAAAGAAAGAAATTAAAGACTTTTTAGAGTCTAATAAAAAGGAAGCCACAACATACCCAAACTTATGGGACATAATGAAAGCAGTCCTAAGAGGAAAATTCATAGCTCTGAGTACCTCCAAAAAAGAAACTGGAGAGAGCATACACTAGCAACTTGACAGCACATCTGAAAGCTCTAGGGAAAAAAAAAGAAGCAAATAATCCCAAGAGGAGTAGAAGGAATGAAATAATCAAACTCAGGGTTGAAATCAACCAAGTAGAAACAAAAAAGAACTACACAAATAATAAACCAAACCAGAGCTGTTTTTTTTTTTTTTTTGAGAAAATCAACAAAATAGATAAACCCTTAGCCAGACTAACCAAAGAGCACAGAGACTGTATCTTAATTAAAATCAGAAATGAAAAGGGCGACATTAACAACAGAAACAGAGGAAATAAAAAAAAAAATCATCAGATACTACTACAAAAGCCTATACTCAGCAAAACTGGAAAATCTGGATGAAATGGACAATTTTCTAGACAGATACCAGGTACCAAAGTTAAATCAGGATCAGATATCCCCATATCCCCTAAAGAAATAGAAACAGTCATTAATAGTCTCCCAACCAAAGAAAGCCGAGGACCAAATTGGTTCTGTGCAGAGTTCTATGAGACTTTCAAAGGAGACCTAAACCAATATTCCTTATATTATTCCACAAAATAGAAACAGAATGAACTCTACCCACCTCATTTCACAAAGCCACAATTACTCTGATACCTAAACAACACAAAGACCCAACAAAGAAAGAGAACTTCAGACCAATTTGCCTTATGAATATTGATGCAAAAATACTCAATAAAATTCTTGTAAACCAAATCCAAGAACACATCAAAATGATCATCCATCATAATCAAGTAGGCTTCATCCCAGGGATGCAAGAGTGTTTCAATATAGGGAAATCAATCAATGTAATCCACTATATAAACAAACTCAAAGAAAAAAATCCGTATGATCATTTCTTTAGATGCTGAGAAAATATTTGACAAAATCCTACACCCCTTCATGATAAAAGTCTTAGAAAGATCAGGAATTCAAGGCCCATACCGAAACAATATAAAGCAAATATAAAAACAAATATAAAATATAAAGCAAATGTAAAAACAATATAAAGCAAACCAGTAGCCAACATCAACCTAAATGGAGACAAACTTAAAGCAATCCCACTAAAATCAGGGACTAGACAAGGCTGCCCACTCTCTCCCTACCTATTCAATATAAAGTCCTAGCCAGAGCAATTAAACAACAAAAGGAGGTCAAAGGGATACAAATTGGAAAGAAAGAAGTCAAAATATCACTATTTGCATATGATAAGATAGTATACTTAATCGACCCAAAAAATTCCACCAGAGAATTCCTAAAGCTGATAAACAACTTCAATACAGAAGCTGGATATAAAATTAACTCAAACAAATCAGTGGCCTTCCTTCCTCTTCTCAAAGGATAAACAGGCTGAGAAAGAATTACAGAAACAACACCCTTAACAATGGTCACAAATAATATAAAATGCCTTGGTATGACTCTAACTAAGTGAAGGATCTATGTGACAAGAACTTCAAGTCTCTGAAGAAAGAAATGGAAGAAGATCTCAGAAGATGGAAAGATCTCCCATGCTCATGGATTGGCAGGATTAATATAGTAAAACTGGCCATCTTGCCGAAAGCAATCTACAGATTCAATGCAATCCTCATCAAAATTCCAACTCAATCCTTCATTGAGTTAGAAAGAGCAATTTGCAATTTCATTTGGAATAACCAAAAACCTAGGATAGGGAAAACTATTTTCAACAATAAAATAACTTCTGGGGGAATTACCATCCCTGACCTCAAGCTGTACTACAAAGCAATTGTGATAAAAACTGCATGGTATTGGTATAGTGACAGGCAGGTAGATCAATGGAATAGAACTGAAGACCCAGAAATAAGCCCACACACCTATGTTCCCTTGATCTTTGACAAAGGAGCTAAAACCATCCAGTGGAAAAGACAGCATTTTCAACAAATGGTGCTGGTTCAACTGGAGGTTAGCATGTAAAAGAGTGCAAATTGATCCATTCTTATCTCCTTGTACAAAGCTCAAGTCCAAGTGGATCAAGGACTCCACATAAAACCAGATACACTGAAACCAATAGAAAAGGAAGTGGGGAAGAGCCTCGAGGACATGGGCAGAGGGGAAATTTTCCTAAACAGAACACCAATGGTTTATGCTCTAAGATCAAGAATTGACAAATGGGACCTCATAAAATTGCAAAAATTCTGTAAGGCAAAGGACACTGTCAACAGGACAAAACAGCAACCAACAGATTGGGAAAAGATCTTTATCAACCCTACATTTGTTAGAGGGCTAATATCCAATATTTACAAAGAACTCAAGAAGTTAGACTCCTGAGAACCAAATAACCCTATTAAAAATGGGGTACAGAGCTAAACAAAGAATTCTCTGAGGAGTACAGAATGCCCGAGAAGCACCTGAAAAAATGTTCAACATCCTTAGTCATCAGGGAAATGTAAATCAAAACAACCCTGAGATTCCACCTCACACAAGTCAGAATGGCTAAAATAAAAAACTCAGGTGACAGCAGATGCTGGGGAGGATGTAGAAAAAGAGGAACACTCCTCCATTGCTGGTGGGATTGTAAGCTGGTACAACCACTCTGGAAATCACTATGGCAGCTCCTCAGAAAATTGGACATAGTATATACCTGAGGACCCAGCAATACCACTTCTAGGTGAGGACCCAGCAATACCACTTCTAGGTATATACCCAGAAGATGTTCCAACATGAAATAAGGACATATGCTCCACTATGTTCATAGCAGCCTTATTTATAATAGCCAAAAGCTGGAAAGAACCCAGATGTCCCTCAACCGAAGAATGGATACAGAAAATGTGGTACATTTACACAATGGAGCACTACTCAACTATTAAAAACAATGAATTTAGCCGGGCGTGGTGGCGCACGCCTTTAATCCCAGCACTCGGGAGGCAGAGGCAGGTGGATTTCTGAGTTCGAGGCCATCCTGGTCTACAGAGTGAGTTCCAGGACAGCCAGGAGAATACAGAGAAACCCTGTCTCGAAAAACCAAAAAAACAAAACAAAACAAAACAAAACAAAAAAAAAAACAAAAAAAAACAATGAATTTATGAAATTTTTAGGCAAATGAATGGAACTAGAAATTGCAAGCTTGTACAACCACTCTAGAAGTCAGTCTGGCATTTTCTCAGAAAATTGGATATATTACTACCGAAAAATCCTGCAATACCTCTCCTGGGCATATACCCAGAAGATGTTCCAACTGGTAAAAAGGACACATGTTCCACTATGTTCATAGCAGCCTTATTTATAATAGCCAGAATTTGGAAAGAACCCAGATGTCACTCAACAGAGGAATGGATGCAGAAAATGTGGTACATTGACACAATGGAATACTATTCTGCTATTAAAAAATTGAATTTAGATCATCCCTCTCTGAACGCAGCGGATAGGACCGCCAGCGCAAGCTCCAAACCTCAGGACATTAGGCACACTTCGGGGTTAAAGGTGAGTGAAGCGCACCAGGGGCCTTGAAATCGCAGAGGGTCCAGTGGCCAGCTGCAGCAGCAGCTGGAACAGAGGACCTCAGTCCAACCAGAGGCCGGGACCCCTCCCAGCCAGCTAGGACCTCCCCAGCCGCCGGACCGCCATCATCCCTCTCTGAACGCAGCGGATAGGCCCGCCAGCGCAAGCTCCAAACCCCAGGACATTAGGCACACTTCCGGGTTAAAGGTGAGTGGAGCGCACCAGGGGCCTTGAAATCACAGAGGGTCCAGTGGCCAGTTGCAGAGGCAGCTGGAACAGAGGACCTCAGTCCAACCAGAGGCTGGGACCCCTCCCAGCCAGCTAGGACCTCCCCCGCCGCCGGACCGCCATCATCCCTCTCTGAACGCAGCGGATAGGACCGCCAGCGCAAGCTCCAAACCCAGGACATTAGGCACACTTCGGGGTTAAAGGTGAGTGGAGCGCACCAGGGGCCTTGAAATCGCAGAGGCACACATCAAAGCGAACAGCAGAAAGCAGCATCTGTTCCTGCCCAATCCCCTGCGACCTGAGTCACCAGCCAGGACAGAGATAGGCCCAGACCATTTCAGACTCTCCCTTCTGGCCTGCACCAAGGCCAGGTCTCCTTGATTAGAGATGGCAGGAGGTAAGCGTAAGAACAAAAGCAACAGAATCCAAGGGTACTTGGCATCACCAGATCCAAACTCACCCACCCCATCAAGTCCTAGATACAACAGCAC
>LR756421.1:3248906-3304317 GCA_902729485.2 Mus minutoides
TTTCTATGATTTCTCTTAACATCAATGGACTCAATTCCCCAATAAAGAGGCATAGACTAACAGACTGGCTACACAAACAAGACCCAATATTTTGCTGCTTACAGGAAACCCACCTCAGAGACAAAGACAGACACTACCTCAGAGTAAAAGGCTGGAAAAGAATTTTCCAAACAAATGGCTCGAAGAAACAAGCAGGAGTCGCCATTCTAATAACGAATAAAATTGACTTCCAACCCAAAGTTATCAAAAAGACAAAGAGGGGCACTTCATACTCATTAAAGGTAAAATCCACCAAAATGAACTCCCAATTCTAAATATCTACGCACCAAATGTAAGGGCAGCCACATACATTAAAGAAACTTTAGTAAAGCTCAAAACACACATTGCACCCCACACAATAATAGTGGGAGACTTCAACACCCCACTCTCACCAATGGGCAGATCCTGGAAACAGAAACTAAACAGAGACACATGGACACTAATAGAAGTTATGAAACAAATGGATTTAACAGATATCTATAGAACATTTTATCCTAAAACAAAAGGATATACCTTCTTCTCAGCACCTCATGGTACCTCCTCCAAAATTGACCATATAATTGGTCACAAAGCAGGCCCTAACAGATACAAAAATATTGAAATTATCCCATGCATCCTAACGGATCACCACGGACTAAGGCTGATCTTCAATAACAGCATAAATAATAGAAAGCCAACATACACGTGGAAACTGAACAACACTCTACTCAATGATACCTTGGTCAAGGAAGAAATAAAGAAATTAAAGACTTTTTAGAGTTTAATGAAAATGAAACCACAACGTACCCAAACTTATGGGACACAATGAAAGCTGTCCTAAAAGGAAAACTCATAGCCCTGAGTGCCTCCAAAAAGAAACTAGAGAGAGCATATACTAGTAGTCTGACAGCACACCTAGAAACTCTAGAACTAAAGGAAGCAAATTCACCCAAGAGGAGTAGACTGCAGGAAATAATCAAACTTAGAGCTGAAATCAACCAAGTGGAAACTAAAAGAACTATTCAAAGAATTAACCAAACCAGGAGCTGGTTCTTTGAGAAAATCAACAAGATAGATAAACCCTTAGCCAGACTAACTAGAGGGCAGAGGGACAGTATCTGAATTAACAAAATCAGAAATGAAAAAGGAGACATAACAATAGAACCTGAGAAAATCTAAAACACCATCAGATCCTTCTACAAAAGCCTGTACTCAACAAAACTGGAAAACCTGGATGAAATGGCTAACTTCCTAGACATATACCAGGTACCAAAGTTAAATCAGGATCAGATTAACAATCTTAACAGTCCCATTTCCCCTAAAGAAATAGAAGCAGTCACCAAAAATCTCCCAACCAAAATAAGCCCAGGACCAGATGAGTTTAATACAGAGTTCTATCAGACATTCAAAGAAGACCTAATTCCAACTCTCCTCAAGCTATTCCACAAAATAGAGACAGAAGGTACTCTACCCAATTCGTTCTACGAAGCCACAATTACTCTGATACCTAAACCACACAAAAACCTAACAAAGAAAGAGAACTTTAGAGCAATATCCTTTATGAATATTGATGCAAAAATACTCAATAAAATCCTTGCAAACCGAATCCAAGAACACATCAAAACGATCATCCATCATGACCAAGTGGGCTTCATCCCAGGGATACAGGGATGGTTTCATATATGGAAACCCATCAATGTAATCCACTATATAAACAAATTCAAAGACAAAAACCACATGATCATCTCCTTAAGGCTGAGAAAGCATTTGACAAAATCCAGCACCCATTCATGATAAAAGTCATGGAAAGATGAGGGATTCAAGGTCCATACCTAAACATAATAAAAGCAATATACAACAAACCAGTAGCCAACATCAAAATAAATAGAGAGAAGCTGGAAGCAATCCCACTAAAATCAGGGACAAGACAAGGCTGTCCACTTTCTCCCTATCTATTCAATTTAGTACTTCAAGTCCTAGCCAGAGCAATTCGACAACAAAAGGAGGTCAAGGGGATACAAATTGGAAAGAAGTGACCCTAAAGATTCCACCAGACAACTCCTAAACCTGATAAACAGCTTCAGCGCAGTAGCTAGATATAAAATTAACTCAAACAAATCAGTGGCCTTTCTCTACACAAAAGATAAACAGGATGAAAAAGAAATTAGGGAAACAACACCCTTCACAATAGTCACAAATAATATAAAATACCGTGGTGTGACTTTAACTAAGAAAGTGAAAGATCTGTATGACAAGAACTTCAAGTCTCTGAAGAAAGAAATTGAAGAAGATCTCAGAAGATGGAAAGATCTCCCATGTTCATGGATTGGCAGGATTAATATAGTCAAAATGGCCATCCTGCCGAAAGCAATCTACAAATTCAATGCAATCCCCATCAAAATTCCAAGTCAGTTCTTCACTGAGATAGAAAGGGCAATTTGCAAATTCATCAGGAATAATAAAAAATCTAGGATAGCAAAAACTATCCTCAACAATAAAAGAACCTCTGGTGGAATCACCATGCCTGACCTCAAGCTCTACTACAGAGCAATTGTGATAAAAACTGCATGGTACTGGTATAACAACAGACAGGTAGACCAATGGAATAGAATTGAAGACCCAGAAATGAACCCACACACCTTTGGCCACCTTATCTTCGACAAGGGAGCTAAAACTATCCAGTGGAAAAAAAGACAGCATTTTCAACAAATGGTGCTGGCACAACTGGCGGTCAACATGTAGAAGAATGCGAATTGATCCATTATCTCCTTGTACAAAGCTCAAGTCTAAGTGGATCAAAGACCTCCACATTAAACCAAAGACACTGAAATTCATAGGGGAGAAAGTGGGGAAAACCCTTGAAGATATGGGCACAGGGGTAAAATTCCTAAACAGAACTCCAATGGCCTGTGCTGTAAGATCACAAATCGACAGATGGGACCTTATAAAATTGCAAAGCTTCTGTAAAGCAAAAGATACTGTCAACAGGACAAAAAGGCCACCAACGGATTGGGAAAGAATTTTTACCAATCCTAAATCTGATAGGAGGCTAATATCCAATATTTCCAAAAAGCTCAAGAAGCTGAACTCCAGAAATTCAAATAACCCCATTAAAAAATGGGGTACAGAGCTAAACAAAGAATTCTCAACTGAAGAATGCCAAAGGGCTGAGAAGCACCTTAAAAAATGTTCAAAATTCTTAATCATCAGAGAAATGCAAATCAAAACAACCCAGAGATTTCACCTCACACCAGTCAGAATGGCTAAGATCAAAAATTCAGGTGATGGCAGATGCTGGCGAGGATGTGGAGAAGCTGGTACAACCATTCTGGAAATCAGTCTGGCGGTTTCTCAGAAAACTGGACATAGTACTACCGAAAAATCCAGCAGTACCTCTACTGGGCATATACCCAGAAGATATTCCAACTGGTAACAAGGACACATGCTCCACTATGTTCATAGCAGCCTTATTTATTATAGCCAGAAGCTGGAAAGAACCCAGATGTCCCTCAACAGAGGAATGGATACAGAAAATGTGGTACATTTACACAATGGAGTACTACTCAGCTATTAAAAACAATGAATTTATNAATCAGCCACCAAATGCAGACACTACTGCATATGCCAGCAGGACATTGCTGAAAGGACCCTGATATAGCTTTCTCCTGTGAGGCTTTGACAGTCCCTGACAAATACAGAAGTGGATGCTAACAATCATCTATAGGGCAGAACATAGGGTCCCCAACATAGGAGCCAGAGAGAGAACCCAAGAGCTGTAGGGGTCTGCAATCCTATAGATGGAACAACAATATGAACTAATCAGAACTCCCAGAACTCACGTCTCTAGCAGCATATGTATTAGAAGTTGGCCTTGTTGGCCATTACTGGGGAAGAAAGGCCCTAGGTCTAGCAATATTTGTAAGCCCCAGTACAGGGGAATGCCAGGGCCAAGTAGTGGGAGTGGGTGGGTAGGGGAGCAGGGCGGGGGGAGGGTATAGGGGACTTCTGGGATAGCACTTGTAATGTAAATGAAGAAATTATCTAGTAAAAAAAAAAAAAGACCAAGACTGGGAAAAAAAAAGTCTCTTATAACTCAATAAGAAGAAACAAGGCAAGAAGATGGAAAATTCAGTGTCTTATCTAAAATGGACTCCATGTGATCTACAAAGTCCTGCCTGGTGCTGAATCCTTGAGGACCCAGAAGGATACTGCTGTGGGAGATCTCCTAACAGCCCATGAGGAATGTGTGCTCCAACAGTAGACACAGCCCTAAGGAGCCAGCTCTAGACCCATAGACCAAACCCAAACTGCATTGGTCATGTGAGCTTCTGAGTTCTCAAGAGAGATGGACTGACTGCTTCCTACCAGATCCTTAGCTTTCCAGTGCGGATGAGTTTGCTGGCATGGAGTCAGCCAAACTGGAAAGCCTAAAGCAGATACCTACACGCTCAGGAGAGGGAAATCATCCCAACTTACCCTGCTGTGTTCACAAAGTGTGCACAATCAACCCTCCCTTACACACACTGCAATGCTTTGAGAAGCTGAGGATAAAGCAGGTGAGGTTGAAGAGAAATTCAAAGAACTCAGTGTAGACTTTCAGCTTCTTACAGTTTGTGTCACCTGTCCCCAGGTAACAGTAGGACGCAGGGATTATCTGCCACCTCTTCCGTGCTGCTCAAGAGAGGAGGTACAGCATGGGGACCCCTAACTGAATGCAGCTGAATGTAACTAATCTGTAGGACAGCCTCATGGCTCTGACGAGAGCTGCAATGTGTCGCCTTTCCCAGGCCAACCTCTTCCAAAGACCTGAACGCATCAGCCAGGCTCCACTCCAGGCATTTACAAAGCTCCTTTCATCAAAGATTAGGAAGCCACAGGTCTTTAATGGGAACATTCTGGAGAGGGAATTGAAGGCATGTGTGCACCAATCCTGCATATTATTAGAAAAAAAATCGAATTAAGTACAATGTATGTGCCCATGTAAGGCATAAGGTTCAGTGTGTACAGGTATCTAATTTCAGAATGTCCTCATCACAGCCTAAGCTTGTGCTCACCAAGTGCTCCAGCCACAAATCCTTCTTGGTGACTTTGCCTATTCTAGACAAGTCTTACAAATGGAATCATAGCTTTCCCCCTTTAAGACTGGTCCTTGTACCCACCATGATGTCAAGGTCATCTGTGTTGTAGCATCTTATTTCATTATTAGCACACAAAGCATAGAGTGTAACCACAGCATGTCCCACCCACCACCTCCACAGCGCCCTCTCGGCTTTCACGTCCTGTGGTCTACCACCCTCCTGCTTTCCTGCGCATGGTCTCCTTTCTAGTTTTATAGCTAGTAGCTACACTCACACCCACATATATACACATGTATAAAAATTAATAGCTAAGGCTGTGTATGAGAACAGTTCTTTCTGACCCTGGGTTACCTCAGTATTTTCTAGGTCCATTTCCTTGTCATTTTTTTTTTATTTAGCTGAATAAAATTCAATTGTGCATTTGTACCATAGTTTCATTATCCATCTATGGATGTGTTCAATGTGAGCAGCAATAAACTGTGTTATTCTCTGTGGTGGGATAAAGAGTCCTCTGAGTACATACCCATGAGGTACACATAGCTCACGTAGAACTTTACAGATCTTTACAGAGTTCCACAATGGCTGTATTAGTGTACTCCCACCAATAGTGAATAAGGGTTACTTCTCCATATCCTCACCAGCAACTTGTTGCAGTTTGTTTTATGATAGACTTTAAACTATATTTTGCATTTCTCTAATAGCTAACGATTTTTTTTCTTTTTCCAGTGAGCTCTCAACTTTTATTGGTCCCTCAGTCCCCAGGGGTTCCCTCCTTCTCTGCCTCGGTGTCTCAGAACCTTGGTGTCATTAGTCTCGGACACCACTTTGCCATCCTCGACCTTCCGGGTAGTTGTCTTCTGCACAGTTTGCATGGAGTTGCTGGAGTCCAGGGCATCGTTGAGACTAAAATCTTCATCTTCCAGCAAGCGGCAGTAAGTGGCGATCTCCACCTCAAGCTTCCCCTTGATGTGCAACAGGGCTTCATATTTCTGGGTCTGGAGCTGCCCCTCTGCCGGAGTTTGTGCCAGCTCTGCCTCCAGATGCAGAAGGACCCCATTGAGCTGCTTCATCTGTGCCTTGTATCGGGCCTCCATATCCCCGAGGCTGTTCTCCAAGTTGATGTTCTGGATTTTCATGGAGTCCAGGTCAATCAACAAGGTCTAGAGGGTGCGTCTCAGCTCCGTGAGTGTGGTCTCAGCATCCCTGATTTCGGCAGACTTGGTGGTGACATCTGTGGTACTCTCCTCGATCTGCTAAGACCAGTACTTATCCAGTTCCTCGTGGTTCTTCTGAGCCAGCGCTTCATACTGGGCGTGGATGTCCGCCATGATCTTGTCCTGAGATTTGGGAGCATCCACTTCCACAGTCAACCAAGAACTGGCAAGCTGGGCTTCCAGACCTTGGACTTCCTCATGATTCTTCTTCATGAACAGCAGTTCCTCCTTGAGCACTTCGATTTCTGTCTCCAGCTGCAGCCTTGTGATAATGGTGTCATCTATCACCCTGCAGAGTCCATGGATGTCGCTCCCCACAGACTGGCGCATGGCCAGTTCTCATATTTGACTCTAAAGTCGGCAAAATGGGCATTGTCTATGTGAAGGACAAGGCGGGCATTGTCCACAGAATTCGCAAAGATCTGAGCCCTCAGGTCTTGAAGTCGTGTCGCCCCGGTGTCCCTTCTTCTCCAGATGTTCCGGGATTTTGCTCTCCAGTCTCCTGTTCTCAGTCTCCAGGCTCTTCACCTTGTCTAGGTAGCTGGCCAGGTGGTCGTTCAGGTCTTGTATGGTCTCCTTCTCGGTCTGGATTCTACCCATTCCTGACATCCCAGACAGAGCGGGACACAGATATCCGGGACCCGGAGCCCCCAGCACCTGCATAGATGTCGGCTGCGCTGATAGTAGGCCAGACCCGCTGGCTGGGAGCCCGTACAGAGCCCAGGGACCTGCGGAGAAGGTGGTGGAGCAGGTGGTGAAGCTTATCTTGTCTCGCTAAGGATCTTTTTAAAGGAACTTTCTGTTAGTGCTTCATCCCTTCGACAAGCACAGTCTAACTGTGTAGGTAGGTGCACATCCCTTCATCAGCCAGGTGGTTACTTGCATTGCTTCTTGTTAGCTCCTATACTTCTAATATTCTGTATGTTTTTGTAGAACGGGCGTTTTCCATTCTCTTGAGTATACCTAGGAGAATTCTTAGATTGCATGCTAATTCTGTATTCAATGTATTCAGGAAAAGACAATCTTTTTCTTGAAGCCAGTGCAACAGTTTGCAATCCCACCCACAATATCCAACAGTTCTCTACAGCCTCAGCAACAAATCAAACCCAGGGTGTCACATGTGCAAAGCAAGGGCTGTCACCGAGTGACAAACTCGGGTACTGTTCAGCTCTGGTAAGGGTGATGCCTGCTGAGGTGTGGCTCCTCTGCGGGCTTATTTACATTCCCCTATTGATGTTGAATGCCTTTCCTTAGGCTAAGTGGACAGTTAGAAACTAAGAAACTTTACACTAAGTGCTTCATTTATTTGGAAAACCGGGTATCGGAGTTTCTGGCCAGTGAGGCACTCAGTGAGTAAAGATGACTGCTGCAGAAGCCAGATGATCTGGGCTCAATCTCCAGGACCCATGCAAAGGTTCGAGAAGGAACTCTGAAGAGCTGTTCTCTGTCCTTCATGTGCAGACCATGGCATGCGCACCCCCCCCATATGTTTCTGAGTCCATTACACTGGCTGTTTCAAGTCTGCTGACCTAACTATACCTGCTTCTCATGACACATTTCACTCATGTTCAAAGTATGTTCAAGTTAGGATACATATTTTTACTAAGTATATCAAAATTTCATCATAAATTTTGGAAATTGCATATAAAAATTAAAGCCATGACAGATATCGCAAATAAATTACAAGGTATAGGTGAAGAGATTTATGAAGACACATGTATGGGTCCTGCATGCATTATACTGCACACATAAATACTGACTTGAACATAGCTTGCTGGGCGGTGGTGGCACATGTTTTTAATCCCAGCCCTCAGGAGGTAGAGGCAGATGCAGTCAGATCTCTGAGTTCGAGGCCAGCCTGATCAACAGAGTGAGTTCCAGGATAGCCTTCACCGCACAGAAAAACCTTGTCTTGAAAAACAAAAGCAACACCACCACCACCACCACCAAGAATGGGGTTTATATGGCTACTGACTAATAGTAAGAAACCACTAATAACTAAATGAAAAATAGAATGTGGTGATGTTTTAAAACCCTTACACCGAAATAACTACCTGTTAAATAATTTGCTTTCTGGGAAGTGCTTCTAAACAGATCAAGGTTCCAAACACAGGCAGCATGCATGTACATTAAGACTGGCCAGGAGACAAGCATGGTTTTGTTTCATGACTTTTCTGTCTGAAATTTTTCATTAAAAAAATTAAAAACACAACCATAGAGAAGCACAGCAGCCTGTGATCTGAAACCCTGAAACCCTGGTCTGATTTCTTTGTTGTGGTGGGGACCTACCTCAGGGCCTCACTCATGCTATACAAAGGCTGTAAGTTCTGCCCCAGTGCCATGCTGCCCTTTAACTTGGAACCAGGGATTGCTTGAGGCCAGAGCGACCTTCTACAGCTGCACAGGCATCTGAAATAAAACGATAAGCAAATCTTTGGGAATTTCACCAAAATTTCAGTTTCCTCAAAAGTGACAGATCTAGAAAACATACACAACATACATACATTTCAAGGACTTCACACTGATGGTGTGACTAAGGTCATACATGACATTTTGTGCCCATCAGCACCAACCCTCACTCAAGGCGTCTCCAGAACCACTCACTTGCACTGGTTTGAGAAAACTCAACCTTCATGAAGGAACACAGCCCAGGCTGATTTCATTCTTTTTCCCAATTTTAGAGCAATCTCCCAGGTCATCTCAAAGTTCCTCAGTTTGCACATCCTATAGATAAGAGAGCTAACCGGAATGAGTGTGCGTATGAAGGAAAGACAAGGACCAGGATAGCCAGCAACACCTGTGTAGTGGTAGAACATCTCTAAGTGATACTGCCACAATTCCAAATTTGAAACTGTGAGAGATGAAAATGAATCCACACAAAGACAGACATTCATAGCATCATCATCCTAAAACAAACAAACAAACAAACAAACAAACAAACACCAAGTAGGAACATTAAATGTCTACCGCAAAGAAGAATGAAGATGGAGTCAGGTTTACTCCAGAATGGAAGCACTCAGTAGCCCAAAGAGCTAACCCACATTCTAGGGTTCACCCCAAGGACAGTTTAAGCTTACAAACTGTATGATTCTCCCTAGAAAGGAAATGACTGCACACAGATTAGCAGGAGTCCTTGGAGGGACAGGAGCAGCTCAGGGGACATTTCCAGTCAGGTGGTCTTGTTCTAAAACTTGACTGTGAGGATGCAGCTGTTGGATCTGCTGGGTGACTGAACCATATAGGTGCAGGGATTATACTTCAAAGGAGCCATGTCTGGTACCGGTACCAATGCTTCCACTGACTGTGCCTTCAGCCTCTTGTGAGTTTATGGAAAAACGACCAAAACAAATGCTTAGGAACACTGTTTATGCTCTGCATGGCAGGCAGTCCAGAGATCTGATATAAATTCTAATGACTCTTAGGACACAATCTACATTTGCTTGAAAGCATTTTGCCTGTACAGGTCCCACATCAACATGCCATTCACAGTTGCTACCGTCTGCTGAGAGACAAGGCAGCCACATAATCTGTTCATAACAGCATAGACCTTTGGCCAAGGTGGCCATGTTAGCTCTGTTTACAACAGCACAGCCAGCACTTTGGCCATTTTACACATTTTACACTAAACTTATCCATCCCCAATCTTGATCTCTATTTTCTTCTGGAAAAAAAAAATTCTTGCTTGATATCACTCAATTTTTCCATTAGATAAAAAGTTTTCTCTATTTTATAACCTGAAATAAAATTTTATTATATTGAATATGCCTTTACACACAAATATACTTTCTAGATGTAAAACAGTTGTACTTTTTCCTCTTCCATGTTTGTTAATTAAGCTGTTCCTTGTACGCGTCACACAATTGTTTCAAATCAAACTTTGTTTTCAAAGTTTTGATTTTGGTTCAAAACTTTCCATTTTCTTTGAACTTGATGAGTGCTTTCTTCTAGAGAAGGACTTGCTTCTAAGCAAACGTTGGCTTTTCTTTTCATCTCCATGTTTTTGCATTGGCCGCCAGATTTGCCAACGAGGTAAAGTTACCTTCTCAGACAACCAATAGCACATCTTAGGGACAGGTGTGTAGCTCCGCTGGTCAGTGCTTCTGGAGACCCTGGGCTCCATCTCCAGAATTGCATAAACCTTGCCTGATCCTAGTACTCAGAGGCAGGCAGGTCAGGTGTTCAAGATCACCCTCAGTTACACCATGAGTTCAAGGCCAACCTGGAGGCTGCAGGAGACCATCTCAAAAGCAAACACAAAACATTTTAAAACTCAAATATTAAGAGCCAACCTAAGGAACCAGAGGGATGGCTGCTCTTCCCTAGGGCCTGAGTTCCATTTCCAAAAGCCACATGGTGGCTCACAAGCATCTGACTTCAGTCTCAAGGGATCCAACGTCCTCTTCTGGGCTCCTTGAACATGAAGCACAGAAATACGTAAAGGCAAAATACCCATACCCATAAAAAGGAGGAAGAAAGACAAGCCAAGCTGCTCACCGTATCACATGCCTCTAATCCCAGCATCTGGGAGGCTGAGAGGCAGAATTACGTTTGAGGCAACACTGGGCTATAGCACGGCCCATTTCAAAAACACAGTATCAAAACAAAGTTAAAAAACTGAATCCTAACAAATCTCCTAGGAAACACTTGGAAGAGAGAAAAGCAGTAGGGTGTGGTGGCAAGCACCTTTAACCCCAGCCTTCAGGAGGCTGAGGCAGGTGGACTTCTATGAGTTCATGGCCAGTTGTCTCAAAACCCACACTAACAAAATAAGCAAAACCAAACTAACCAAACAAACCCCCAAACCACCACCACCAATCACCCACAAAAACATAAGAGTGTAAAGCCCTCAAGTAAGTAGGGCTGTCTGCATCGGACTACTCAAACACCCTGAGCCATAGCCTGCAAACCAAAGGACAGTATAACTGCAAAAAATTAAACTGAAAGTAACTTGCTTGTGAAGGAAGAGAACCCTTGTATAAATGTAAGTACATCTTTAAATTTCAGTTTAAAAGAGTAGGGGATGTAGCTTTGTAGTTGGCACTTTGCTTGTCTAATATGCACAATGCCACCTTTGATCCCCAGCTTCAAATAAATTGGGTGTGGTAGTACACACTGTAATCCCAGCAATCAGGAGATGGGGACTAGAGGATCAGAAGTTCAAGGATATCCTTGGTTACACAGTGATTCTGAGAATGGCCTGGAGTTCATGAGTCCCCATTTCAAAACAGTAACAACAAAAGCAAAAGTGAGTAACTACAAAGTTAATTCTCTTTTAATGGTCCTACATAAAGCCATTACCCTTTAGGCCGGGTTAAGTATGCTCTTTCACCATGATTTAATTGTTTATGAGAAGTTTTATGGTGGTATTTTTGACGATGTTTGTTTTTCAAATGAACCTGGGGCTGGAGAGATTACGGGCAGCTTGCTCTGCTCCTCAGCTGCTCTAGGTGGCTCCAGGTGCCTGCATCTCTAGCTGTCCAGGATCCCATGCATCTGTTTGGCCTTCATCGCTTGTAATCATATGCACACATACCTCCAGCCACATAATTTAAAATAAAAAAGAATCTTGAAAAACAATCAACCAAAGAGAAGTCAAAAGCTGCATTAGCACCAATTCCTGAGCCCATGGCAAGGTTGTCCAAGAGGTGGTCTACAGCAAATGACACTTTCCAAACAGGCAATACAGAGAAGAAGCCAAGAGTGCCCTGAGGAGACCACCGGTGACAGTTCCAAGCTTATCTGTTCTGCCTCCAGAGCAATTTAGTTGACCGAATGGAGTCAATAGAAACCAGAAATTAACTTCACTAGATTCTTATAAAATAAAAAGTACTGGTATGATTATAAAAATGGAAGCAATAAAAGGGTTCAGAAATACACTCCAGTTTATAATCAATTAAAGGGTGAGCCATAATTTGACCCTATTCATCATCTGTCATATAAAAACCACAGTTCAATTATTGATATATGATAAATAGTTCACATTTTAAAACATTTATCATTACATTATTAAATTTGGTAAACTCTTATCAAAACATCTCAGCATTCAATATAAACCATATTATTAGAAGTTTAAGGTAATGACAACAACAAAAAGCCCAGAGATGTCAGGTAAATATTTCCTATTAAAGACACAATTTAACATTCAGAGCCACATAAATTCTCACTAAAAGTTCATTCGTTTTACAAGGGCATACTTTGTAAACAAGTATAACTTTTCCCAACACCATTTTCCATTTTTCATCCCAAAATTATTCTCTTAGGTCAACTTGCTCCTATTTGTATGCCAAAACGACAGGTTTCCAAACAGTCCTTAACGGTAGCACACCTAAACACACAAGCAGGGTGGGCATGGAATGGCTCAGCACTTATCATCAAAGAACAAAATAAATAACTCTGCACTCAGATCCTTGAGGGAGAAAGAAAAAGTCTACCTTGTTTAAGAATTATTCAGGAAAGAAATGACATAAAAGGCTCCCAATGTTTCACTGAGTGAATTTACCGACACTAAAACTTTTAAAAAGTATGATGAGGGGTGCACTTACAGTGCTGCAGTATACAACTAACACAGTTAAATAAACAACACAGCTGGGCACAGTTGTAAACATTACAATGCAAACACGTGGCATAGCTTCTCTTCCCCCAGATGTGCCATTATAGTGCTCAGCCATGAATGATGACTCTTCCTGGAAAAGTCTTCAAGTATAGTCTAGTTTTGTGAAACACTAAAACACTGAAATAATATGGGAGAAGATTTAGTCATGGCAAATTTACTGAAGCTTTTATTGCCTCTGTGGGTAATATGACAGGGATTGGAAAAGACACACTTGAACTTACAGAGATACGCAGATGATAAGTCACTGAAGAGAACCTTGTCCTCAAGTATTTTTATATGTGGGTACTTCTCATTTTATACAGTTTACTATTTAAAAAGCATTACATTTAAAAATGTGTACCTGTTCTGACATTTGGCAAAAAGTAAACTCTCCCAATGGTTCTGTCTGAAAAGAATCAGCTTGGAGACCTGACCCACACAAAAACTGAACCCCATGAACTAAAGCTGTCAAGCTGGCTGAATATGTGTGTGCCCTTCCTCTGGCAGTCTCACTGACGCCCCTCCCCCAGCAGGGTAAGCATTTGTAGTACAAAACATTCCCTATAACCAGACAGTCACCCTCAGAATAAACACATTAAATCAATTTTCTCTTGGAGCCCTAGCAATAGTCTTGTTTAATTCTAAGATGCCATCATGGTGAACAACCTTAACTCTTTTTGCTACATAATTAAAAGCTTTATATATTTTTGTTTATAATTACACAGTAATTGTAAATGTTTAGTACCAAACTGATGACAAACACTATTTTGTTAAAAAGTCTTGCATTTAAAAATAAAATCTGTAAAACCCAAAGCATTAGGCCACACACGAATATCAAGATTTTTATGAAAAAAAATTTATGAGGCAGGGAAAGAAGCTAATGGAGTCTCATTTGAAAACAAATCATATCTGAATCAATCAATCTAAAAACAATACCAAAACTCAAAATGTTCCACGTAGGGAATAAACAATATAGGTCTGTAAAACTTTTAAAGATATATATACATATATCTTTAATTTTTTTCATAATTGAAGTTCTNTTTTTATGAAAAAAAATTTATGAGGCAGGGAAAGAAGCTAATGGAGTCTCATTTGAAAACAAATCATATCTGAATCAATCAATCTAAAAACAATACCAAAACTCAAAATGTTCCACGTAGGGAATAAACAATATAGGTCTGTAAAACTTTTAAAGATATATATACATATATCTTTAATTTTTTTCATAATTGAAGTTCTTTATATTTACAAAACTGAAATCAAGAAATACTGAAAACAGCAAGATTCTTTTCCTTTTAGTAACCAATCCCTGTAACGTGAATAGAAATTTACTCTAAGCTTCTTTTGGTAGAAATGCATTCCTAAATTAAAGTTATGATTGGATTAATGATATATCTGTAAGGTAAGCTTTCTATGCATTTTCCAAATCATGTGACTAAAAAGCAGTTTTAATCATTTCCATATCTGCATAAATTGTTCTGCTATCCTGAAGAACATTCCTTGGTACCCTGCAGAGGACCTGGATACATGAAGCAAAATCTGTTCCTATTGAAGACCAGTCACCCAACATTTAGTTCATCATTTTAACTTCCTCATGGAAATATGTATGAATACACCCCTTTCACATGTCAGTATGTTATCAGAGAAACAAGCATTTTCAGCAGGAGAGCAAGGCATGAGTCCTGTCATGGAAAACCAAAAACCAAAAAACAAAACCTATCAAGACTGCATTCTGCTGTGATGTGGAAAGAGCAAACGCAAGTGAGACAAAAACAGTCAAAAGTCAGATAATTTGTAGAACAGAAGCCATTGGTATCTGCGCCAGTGCTCGCCTGTCTGACAATCTCTGCTTCTGAAGTAGACTTGGCAACCACAGTGATTTAGCAGTAAGCCATCTCACCAGTCAGCAGCCAGCACGGCTGGAGCACGCCTCAGAGAGCAGTGCCCTGGGAGAAAGGTTGGACTTCACGGCTCATCACAACCATTTCCAAAATCTAAATCTTACTATCTTCTTATAAATTAAGTGAGTTGCAATGTGTTCCATAGTGCGATGACAAAAAATTAAAAAAAAAAAAACAAAAACAAACCTAAAACCCTCATGCCTAAATTTAGAATATTATATTGTATAGCAATCCAAAACATTCAAAACAAATGAAATAGTTTAACTTATTCGAAAGGCATAGAAGCATTTCAGAGCATAATGAAATCCGATTATGTGGTGTGTGATGCACATGAGTGTGGAGTCTAACATCCGATCTTATTACAATATTTTTTTAAATAAAATTTCACTGCAGGACACTGTATAAACATTGGTAAGATAACCACAGACCTGTTCTGTAGAACCTTCATGAGCGTCTGAAACACAAGACATATTTCAGGAGTCCCCAGATTATCCTCTTTTTTTTGTTTTCATGTGTTGGTTATTTTGACATTTCTTTTATCAGGTATTCTACTCACACCAACAGTACATGTAGTTTGCCAGGAAAATTAAATTCCCTCAACCAAACACCATTTCAGATGTGGTACACTCAGATAAATCACTCTCATTTGAAGTGCTACCAGCACAGTCTTTGCAACTAGCCCAAAGCATATACTTAAGAAGTTTTTATAAATTGTTGTGGTGTTCATTATTATGTTTAATTCTTATGCCAAACTGTTTTCTGATGAAGACAGCATTGTGCTTTATGCAAGAATGGAAACCTGAAAATAATCACCATCAAGCTTCTATGACTTATGGGAAGACAGACTAAGGTGGTCCACAGGTGTAAGATGAAATCCACAATGTTGGAATTATAAATGCTTAGAGTGGCCCAGACTAGAAGACAAGCCCAAACCACCAGTAGAAGAATGGAGTACGATATGGTCCAAGATGTATCCTTAAAAGTTTTGTCTCAACCCTCAGTTTGAACTATGAGGATTGATCTTCAGTTCAGTCCAGCCAGCAGAAATTGACTGTGCATTTTTCCGTTGTATTTATTGTACAGACTATGTACATTCTAGAAGGTTCCTTTAGTGCTACACTGTTGTACTTTTTGTCCCAGCAATTTGAGGGCGTGCAAATTCCACAAAGTCATCAATAAGAACAGGCCATGCTCCTGGAAAGAAAGAAAAAGAAAAAAAACATGGGAGGAAAGGGAACAGAGAAAAGCAGGATCAAAGCTATTATGTTGATAGAATCCTTTTTTTATAGCTTTCTTGTAAGAATTAGAGTATGTTACTCTTATCTACTCCCAGTGATCATTCTTTAAAAATATCATTATTATGTCTTGATATATTCTTGTCTTTAACATATTTTTCTAAAATGGGGTTATTGCTTAACCACTGAAAATATCTCTTCTGAGCAATAAATCAATAATACAGTAGTATTACGGTTTTCAGAGAGTTTTATTAAAGTCAGGCAGTCTAGTTAGTGATGCTGTGACAAGTTGTCTAGTCCCTCCCTCATGAGCACCTCTCACTGTTTAGTGACAAGTGGAAATGGAGGGTCAGCCACACAGTCCTGGGATGTTTGTGAAGACGTGAAGTAAACGGGAGGGTTTTCAAAGAGTGTCCTACATTCAAAAATTTCAAAAAATGATTGGTCGGTTTTCATGAGGAGCTAGGCAACTGTGAAGGATTAGCTGATATGCTGCTACTGAATGTGGCACACTATGCACACAGAGAAATGGGAGTGTTTATGAACAGTAGCTGAATGCAAGTAAGAAGACCAGGCAGTTGAAGCTGTTTCAAATTATACAAATGCAGCATACTTTCTGAGTTTGCAGACAAGATTAACAGGGAAAAACAAAAAACAAAAAACAATCTCACTAGATTCAAATGAGATTAAAAAAAAAAAAAATTAAGAGGATGTTAACTCAGGCTGGAGAGATGGCTCCGTGGTTAAGAACACTGACTGCTCTTCCTGAGTTCAAATCCCAGAAACCACATGATGGCTCACAACCATCTGTAATGGGATCTGATGCCCTCTTCTGAGTGTCTGAAGACAGCTACAATGTACTTATATATAACAAATAAATCTTTTTTAAAAAAAAGAAAGAGAATGTAACTCTTAAAGTAAACTGAGCATGTTGAGATGAGTGAATATTCTTATGCCTTTCTAGAGGACAATCCTGGTATGATTTTTTTTCTCTCCTTTAATAGTGTGGTGCTACAGAGTCCAGACACCACAAATGTTCTGTACCTAAGCTAAGAAGGACTTTATCTCATCCTCCTTCACAGCAGATGGCCAAGAGGGAAAAAACAATTTTGAATAGGCACTCAAATGCACTTCTGTATTACAGCCAAGTGCTTAGCAAATTAAAGCTTAGGTTCAATTTTTAGCGTGTGTGTGTGTGTGTGTGTGTGTGTGTGTGTGTGTGTGTGTATATGCGCATACATACACACACACACACACACAGTGGGGTATGTATGTGTAAAAATTTAGAAAAGGAAGATCACTTCCATAAAAACAGTAGATAAAAGGTCAGGCAAGGCAAGTAATACTTTTGCTACCTTCTTCATCATAATTGGACATGTCATCTGCAATCATTGAACTGAAGTCTAACAGAAGATTCCACGTGTCTTTTGGTATTGATCGTTTATGATGCTCCTATTAAGATATCAAAAACAAGAAGTCTTTAAACTATGGAAAAAGTTGGGAAAAGTTAGTCCAGCAGTTGCAAAACATAAGAAAATGTAACATTTGTAAAATGAAATTCCGGTAATCAAATTTCTCATTCTATGTCTATGACATGCTGAGATTAATGATGCCTTGAAATAAATTAAAATAAGTACAGCTTAATCTTCAGAGAAAACAGAAACTGCAGAAAATGTTAACTTACCAACAAAAATTTATTCCATAAGTCTAAGAATTTAAATCTTCCATTAAGCACTAAGTTCCAGTAAGCAATGGCCATTTCTAGATCTGTAATATTAAAAATAAATTATGAACTTTAATGCTTTGAATAAATGTCCTGCAAAATAACAGTGAACCAAAGAAAGCCATTTGAAGTTTGAGTGTCATAGATTAAACTTTTCTTAAAGACGCAAGTCCATACTTGTAACCTGGTTGCATCCCAGTGAGCCTCCAGGCAGGGCCTCTGGGGTAAGAATAGTATGGCTTACCTCACAGGGTGTTCTGATGCGGAAAGGCCGGTGCAGTCACACACTTTTCCACTGCTAAGTACTCACATGTGGAGGTCCCCAGGCTCAGCCTGGAATCTTCTAACATTTTGAGGCAAATAACTATTTGCGGTAGTGGCTGTGTATACAGCATGGGCCACTTAGGAGTACCCAGACTTTATCATCAGACACCAATATGTCTCTTATATAGCCAAAAGCATTCTAGAGGACACACCTGCCCCAGTTAAGATGCACACCAATTGGTTAAAATGCAAAGGATCACTCAATTCCTCATCTTAAATTTCTTACACTCCACAGTTGATGTCTAGCATGCCTAAGTACAAAGGGCCATGTGTTGGTTTGCTTGTTTGTTTGTTTAAGTGTGTAAGTCTGTTGCTCTCTTGCCCCAGAACATTACTCTCATAAGATGCATAAGCATGACAGGGTTCATTCCCCAGTACCATAGGAAAATTAAGTAATTTAAAAATTAAATACTACTATTAATAACCTAGGTTTGGGGTTGTTGTTGTTGTTGTTGTTGTTGTTTTGTTTCTTTTTTGGTTTTTCGAGACAGGGTTTCTCTGTATAGCCCTGGCTGTCCAGGAACTCACTTTGTAGACCAGGCTGGCCTTGAACTCAGAAATCCACTTGCCTCTGCCTCCCAAGTGCTGCCTCCAAGTGCCACCACTGCCCAGCATAACCTAGGTTTTTAAAAAGTTTTCCCATGACAACATAAAAGGCTCTTTAGTTGGACACGAACACAGCAGGCTAACGGGAGTAATCCTGACAACTGCCACTATGATGAATTCTGACCTGCTTTGCAACAGAAAAGACAAGTTGGATCTTTTCTAGGAACTCAAGTAGTTGAAGCTGCCCAGCTTTTAGAGAGACGGACTGGGCAAAGCACACTGCAGGAGCCTTACAAATCCTTTCAGCTGTGATGTCAACACCACAGAACGCCCACCCTGAAGGAGCCTGAAAACCAGTAAAGACTAAGCTGGGCAATGCTGTTCACACTTTCCTAAATATAAAAAGAAACTCAGTGCTCATTCACTAACCCAGAAAACCCAGATAATTTCTAGGAAATCACTTGAAAATCACTTGAAAATCACAAAGGATCTGTGGTGGTTTAAACAAAAATGGCTGCCATGGACTCATATTTGAATGTTTGGTCTGCAATTGGTGAAAACCTTTGAAAAGGATTAGAAGGTGTGGCCTGTTGGAGGAAATGTGTCACTAGGGGTGGGCTCTGGGGTTTCAAATGCTGAAGCCTGGCCGAGTATCTCTCTCTTCCTGCTGCCTGTGGGTCCAGACATAGAACTCTCATCTTCTCCAGTCCCATGTCTTCCTGTGTGCCCCCATGCTTTCCACTATGTGGATAATCAACTACACCTCTGAAACTGTAAGCAACACCCAATTTAATGTTTTCCTGCATAATAGTTGCTGTGGTCATGTTGTTTCGTCATGGCAATAGAACACTGTCTAGGACAGGTTTCAAGAGTCTACTCCAAAGATACTTGCTCAGCTCGATTCATTGTTCTGTTCACAACAGTGAAGAAATGGAAACAACCTAAATGTCCTTCACCTGAATGAAAATGTAGTACATAAACACTATGGAAAATTATAAAGGAAAAAATAAATCATAAAATTTGTAAGTAAATGGATGGAACATGTATGGGAGTGGGGGTAGGGGGTGGTGTAAGTGTAAAGTAATCCAGAACCAGAAAGGAAAGTGTCTTAGTTAGGGTTTTACTGCTGTGAACAGACACTATGACCAAGGCAACTCTTACAAGGACAACATTTAATTGGGGCTGGCTTACAGGTTCAGAGGTTCAGTTCCTTATCATCAAGGTGGGAACATGGCAGCATCCAGGTGCAGCATCATGGTATAGTAGGAGGTGAGATTTCTACATCTTTCAGATAAAGGCTGCTAGAATACTGTCTTCTAGGCAGATTGGGTGAGGGTCTTAAAGCCCATGCCCACAGTGACACACCTACTCCAACAGGGCCACACATCCTAATAGTGCCACTACCTGGGCCAAGCATATATAAACCATCACAGTAAGCATAATGTAGTCTCTCTCAAATCTACAGTTCATAGCATCAAATCTTCAGACCTAAGTATATAATTTGGAGTAATTGCATAGACCAGGAAAGAAAAAAGGGATGATGGGGTGGAAAGAAGCTTTAGGGTCATCACAGAATACAGGTTATGTGAAAGAGAAACATGATAAAAGGGGGAGGGGCTCTAACTGAAGAGGGAAGAGGGCGGAGAATAGAGAAGGAAGCAGAGGGAGGAGGGATGAATAACTCTAAGATACTTGAAATCGTCATGGGGAATATTGTTTTATATTTACTTAAAATTCCACATTATATATGTCTATGTGTACACACACAGACACAGTTTAAGTTATGCAACTTGGAATGATAATGTCTCCTGTCAAGAGCCAAACACTGTCTAACAAAAATCCCAGCAGCAGGCTAGGCATGAGAAACCTTCTTTTGGAACTGCTGGTCAGAGGCATCTAAGACTCCCAAATGATGTAAGCCACTGCCTGTGGCCTTCTCTGGGAGGCTGAAGGTCATTCCCCAGGACTCAAGAGAGCAATATTGTGGGTACACGACTTGAAAGACTCAAGCTGGATTTGACCTGGAAGCCACCTCTTTGAGGCCCAGTATTTCAGTTAGAAGATCATACACAGACTGCATAGGGAGAGAGGAATCAATCCTCTTGCCCAGCTGTGATGTCTATGAACCACAAGGACAGCGTGGCATGCTATCTACAGGTGCAATAGTGGTGCTTCTATCTTGAGAGTAACTGACAGCAGTCTGAGTGGACTTGTGGCTCACCTACTACACAGAAGTCATGCCTAATACTGTCAACTTAGCCATTTGTGGTTGGTGAGGTCATGGATCTTAGAGAAGAGCCTACTACTACATGTCCATAAACTTGAATGATTCCTAACTGCATTTTAAATACTTATCTTTATACCCACAGATGAGTGTAGCTCTCTCTTACACACAGCAATTAAAGAAGTTTCTTTCTGTAGCAGTCAGGGAGACCATTACTGACAGTCACAACTGATCAAAATACAGAGAGTTACTGATGTGGGGTGCCGCACCTGATATAGCCACAAGAGACCAGAAACCCCAAGTCTCAGGGGACACTGCTGAAGAGGAGGTGGAAAGCATACAGAAGCAAGAGGTTCAAGGCATCTGCTGCACAACTGTGTCTTCTAGAACATGAGGGGCTTTAGGATTGTTTCCCCTGAGAGTGTATGGCCTTGCATAATATACATCCTACCAGCATCATTTTCAGTACATTTTGATTATATTTTTCTTTTCAACAGTCTCTGTCTCTCTTTCTCTCTCTCTGTCTCTCCCCCCCCCCCACTCTCTCACACACACACCCTGAATCTTCATTACCCATTCATTTGTTGATGGACAATTAGGTTGATTCTAATTCTTTACTACAGTTTAAGATTAGAAGCTAGGATCCACAAACAAGAGAAAACATACAGCAGTAAGTAGTCTTTTTAGGTCTGGGTTACTTTACTAAGGATATCTTTTCTAGTTTACCTGCAAATTTCATTTTTTTCTTTACAGCTGGGGTATTTTTATAGCTTTATTATTTATAAAAAAAAAAAAAAAATCACACCAAAATGAAGCCGACCCGAAGTCTACACCTCTCAATGACTCCTATGCATTTAGACTTACCTATTCTGAAGCTGCGGAGCTTCACACTGGATTTTACACTGTCATTGATGAGGATATTTCTATGCACTTATCTACCACCAAAAATTAAAAATCCATGACAGAGTTAGAACTAAAAATGACTATGATCCCTTTCATAACTTGTGTCCATCACCTGCCCTCTTTTCTCATGCCCTATATTTAGCCTTTGCCTTCCTCTTTTCTATAACTGAATCTGTGTGTGTGCCCGCGCGTGTATATGCATGCATGCACATGTGCGTGTATGTGTGCATGTGTATGTATAAGTGTGTGTGTATACACATGTATATGTGTGTGTGCACATGCGTTTTCTTGGCTAGGTTCCACACATGAGAAAGAATATGTGCCCCAAAGGACTCTAATATCTGGTGTCATTTTCCAGTGAGAGTGATCTGGTACCTTAAATCACAAAAACCACTTCCAAATTACACTTCTGCTTGTGTGCAGACAGCATGGGGCCTATGAACACACTGCACCATCATCATGCTATCACCCAGCCCACCCGTAACTAGGATCCTCCATGCATTCATGCCTGACTCCTGGTTTCAGTCCTTCCTGATGCTGCATGCTGCCTCCATCCTGAAGGTCTGTGTCCATGCAGAACACAAACTCTGTAACCTACTACAACTGGTTGCTGTAATCAAAAAACAAGACCTTCTGAAAGAGACTTCACCAAAGACTATTTGAATTGATGAAAACAGTGATTCAGTGAAGCTGTGAGCTACATTTTAAATAATAATAATAAAGTTGTTGAGAAAGAAATCAGAAAACCAACCCTACTCACAGATCATACAATTAAGTCACTAATGTTAACCATAGGAGAAAGAGGCCTCGACAATAATGAAAATGAAACAAAAACATGAAAAGATCTTTTGTGTTTTTGCACTAGAAGAATTAATGCTGCTCAAAATATCCCAAAACACCAAATAATGTTCAGACTCAATGACATTTTTCAAAGAACTAGGAAACCAACCTTAAAACCTCGAATAAGGGGATAAAGACTCAACTCAATGGTACACCACTGTCTAGCCTGTGCAAGAACCAAGTTCAATCCCAGGACCACAAAAATCCAAACAACAACAAAATCAAGAATAGCCAAAGCAGTCTTGAACAAAAATACTACAACCTGGGCCAAGTAAAGCATTTGCTGTATAAGCCTGACAGCCTGAGTTCAAAGCCCCAAACCAACCCACGTGAATGTAGACATAAGAACTAACTCCTTGAAGTTGTCCTCTGCCTGCCTGCTCACCATGGCATGCATGCACCTGTGCACACTCTCGCTCTCTTTCTCTCTCTCACACACTCACACACAAACACCACACACAAACAAATAATTGACAACATTGACATAGACATTGATCTTTTGGATGAGACCTCAAAAAACACAAAAGGCTAAAGCAGAATTCAAACCATGAAACTTTAGTTTAGCATCATGCAGAACGAGTGTGAAGAGAAAACACTTGTAAACTGGTCACCTGACCAAAACCTAATTACAAAACTAAATAGAGAACTCAAGCCAATAGCAACAAAACATTCCTAGAAAAAAAACAAAAACAAAAACTGGGTGTGGAGGGGGCATTGGTCTGAATACATATTTCTCAAAAGAAGAAACACAAATAGCCAACAAATACATGAAGATAGTGCTCAAAAATTTCAACTCATAACTCTAATTGGAAAAGACAGAGATCAAAAAATACTTGAGGCTCAGTGGCTGTTTCTTGCTCCTCCAGGGAGTTAAATGTGGTTCCCAGAACCCAATTTGGGAAGCTCACAACCTCCTGTAACTCCAGCTCTAGTGGGTCCAATGCTGCCTCCCTCATACACACTATAAACACTTGTATACACATACTCATTTAAAAAAATCAAGAAATATTGACAAGGATGTGGAAAAAGAGAAACTGGGACTATAAATTACTGCAGCCATTACAGGGGGAAAAGCTCTCAAAAGACTAAAATTGGGAACTAGGCATGGCTGCACCCATCTCTAATCCCAAAGGGTTTGAAGCCATCCTAAGACCACACATTAAAAAAAAAAAAAAAGGAGAAAACAAACACAAAGATCTACCATATGCCCTATCTATGTTCTAAGGCAAAATCTGGATATCCAAAGAAAATTAAATAAACCTACCCAAGAGACAACTGCACTTTCATGTTTACAGTAATGCAGAATCAACCTAGGTGCAATGACAAATAGGAAAGACCATGCAGGACATTCCACAATAATTATAAAAACATTTACAACATTTACTGAAATTGGAGGATACAAATAAACTACCTAAATTCAAAGAGAATACAGATACACGCATTCTATACTGCCGGAATCCAGCGTGGCCATGTAAGGGAGAGTGCAGCATGGTTTCCTGCCCCTGGAACAGAGCCAGCAGAGCATGGGCCTCCACAGTGTTGATGGGTGCTGTGGGCATAAGGCTTGTTTGTGTAATAGTGTACATATTTTCACATTCCTCCTTCAAGGAATATCTTCTCTGCCAAGGTTAACAACTCTGTGATAATCAGAGGCAGCATGAGTCTGGAGGCATGGGCATGCCTACGTCTCAGCAAAATGGTAGAACATTGTGACTTTCAGGACAGCCCTTAAGGCTGTGAGAAAGAATGCTGAAAACATGAGTTCAAAAATATATAATTTCTCAAATATACAAAATGTAAGGATGCAATATGAATTGTATAAGGAGCTTCATAGATCTAAAGGAACAGAGGCATCTGCACTATAAGCCAGCTGGTCAGAAAGAGAAAGATACTAAGGAAAGAGATAGGGAGTGGTGATCACAGGGCAAGATCCCATCTAGCTAAGTTTTTTTGTTTGTTTGCTTATGCTTACAAAGGTAGGTAGATTTCTGAGTTCAAGGTCAGCTGAGACAGAGCTAATTTAGGGCCAGGCATGTTCAGAATAGTAATTTCAGGGTAGGGTACCACCTAGGTATCTTACTGTCTGTGCTTGTTGTTCCTTTCTAGGAGTCAAGGGGCTGAGGTCTTGGGATGCTGATTCAAGAGGGAGCCTGGAGTAAAGACTGAACACATATGCAAAATAAACAGCTGGGCTTTTGGTCTACAAGAGCCATCCAGGAAAGAAACACCATACTAGAACAGTAGGTAAGCAAATAAGGAACACAAAGGGGGAGATAATAAAATGACATGAATATATAAACAACCTTCAATAATAATTGTTGTAATATCTGACACAATAGACTTTAAAGCACAATTAGAAGAGATCAATTCATACTGAATAAGGGAGCAACTCAAAATAATGCTTTAATACACATATGTGCTTTTATCTGTTAAATTAGCACACAATATACTAGATACCATGGCATTTTCAAAGTATACTTGGGCAGATGTTTTTTTCCTGTCACCCAGTCTCTTTACCCTCTTGTGTCCCATGTACCCTTCTGCACCTTCATCCTTCCTCGTCATCACCCATTTCTACCCTCTTTGGTGGTCTGAATGAGAGCACCAGGCACCATGGATGTGTACTATTTTCTATGGAGGACATGGGGATACACCCAGAAGCAGGGCATCTGAGTCATATGACGGTCACTGCTTTGCATTCACCAGAAATGAATTGAAGTTTTCTTCTCCCCCATTCTTCCCAGCATGTACTGCTTTAATTTTATGATAAACATTCTAAGGTGAGATGGTAGATCAACTTACTTTGAATTTGCATTTCTCTGATAACTAGGGATGTTCAATATCGTTAAAATCATTTGTTACCTGTTTCTTCTTTTAAAACCTCTTGTGGGTTTTTTTTTTGAAGTTTTTTTTTTCCTTTTTTTTTGAATCTTTTTCTTTATTAGATATTTTCTTCATTTACATTTCAAATGTTATCCCGAAAGTTCCCTATACCCTCTCCCATCCCCCGCCCTGCTCCCATACTCACCCACTCCCACATCTTGGCCCTGGTGATCCCCTGTACTGGGGCATATAAAGTTTGCATGACCAAGGGGCCTCTATTCCCAATGATGGCCCACTAGGCCATCTTCTGCTGCATATGCAGCTAGAGACATGAGCTCTGGGGGTACTGGTTAGTTTATATTGTTCTTCCACCTATAGGGTTGGAGACCCCTTCAGCTCTTTTGGTACTTTCTCTAGTTCCTCCATTGGGAACCTCTTGTTAACTGGCAGTTTTAAGGTTTTTTTTTTTTTTTTTTTTTTAATAGTTCTTTGTAAATTCTTTCTGAAGTATAATTGGTTAGATTTTCTCCCATTTTGTGAGATGTATGTTTCTTTTATTGTGCAGAAACACTTTAATGTAGTACTGTGTGTTAAATTGTGGGGCTAGTCCATGTGATACTGGAGAGCTGCTTAGTAAACTTGTGCCTAACTTCAAGTGCATTCTCCATATTTTCCTCTAGCAGTTTCAAGTCTTAAATTAAGTTCTGTAACCTACTTCAAGTTGATTTTTGTACAGGGAAATATAAATTTAATCTCTTCTTTTACAAATAGACATCCAGTTTGGCCAAACAGACCACCTGTTTTTCATTGAATTTTTTTATTAGATATTTTCTTAATTTACATTTCAAATGCTATACTAAAAGTTCCCTAAACCCTCCCCCCGCCCTGCTCCCCTACCCACCCACCCCCACTTCTTGGCCCTGGCAGTCCCCTGTATTGGGGCATATAAAGTTTGCAATACCAAGGGGCCTCTCTTCCCGATGATGGCCGACTAGGCCATCTTCTGCTACATATGCATCTAGAGACATGAGCTCTGGGGGTTCTGGTTAGTTCATATTGTTGTTCCACCTATAGGGTTGCAGACCCCTTCAGCTCCTTGGGTACTTTCTCTAGCTTCTCTATTGGGAGCCCTGTGTTCTATCCTATAGATGACTGTGAGCATCCACTTATGTATTTGCCAGGCACTGGCATAGCCTCATACGAGACAGCTATATCAGGGTCCCTTCAAAAAACTCTTACTGTCCTATGCAATAGTGTCTGAGTTTAGTGACTGATTATGGGATGGATCCCCAAGTGGGGTAGTCTCTGGATAGTCCATCCTTTCATCTTAGCTCTAAACTTTGTCTCTGTAACTCCTTTCATGGGTATTTTGTTCCCTATTCTAAGGAGGAATGAAGTATTCACATGTTGGTCTTCCTTCTTGATTTTCTTGTGTTTTGCAAATTGTATCTTGGGCATTTTAAGTTTCTGGGATAATATCCACTTATCAGTGAGTGCATATCTACTGACTTCTTTTGTGATTGGGTTACCTCACTAAGGATGATATCCTCCAGATACATCCATTTGCCCAAGAATTTCATAAGTTCATTGTTCTTAATAGCAGAGTAGTACTCCATTGTGTAAATGTACCACATTTTCTGTATCCATTCCACAGTTGAGGGACATCTGGGTTCTTTCCAGCTTCTGGCTATTATAAATAAGGCTGCTATGAACATAGTGGAGCATGTGTTCTTATTACCAGTTGGAACATCTTCTGGGTATATGCCCAAAAGAGGTATTGCTGGATCCTGCGGTAGTACTATGTTCAATTTTCTGAGAAAACGCCTAACTGACTTCCAGAGTGGTTGTATGAGCTTGCAATCCCACCAGCAATGGAGGAGTGTTCCTCTTTCTCCACATCCTCGCCAGCATCTGCTGTTACCTGAATTTTTGATCTTAGCCATTCTGACTAGTGTGAGGTGGAATCTCAGTGTTGTTTTGATTTGCATTTCTCTGATGATTAAGGATGTTGAACATTTTTTCAGGTGTTTCTCAGCCATTCGGTATTCCTCAGTTGAGAATTGTTTAGCTCTGTACCCCATTTTTAAATGGGATTATTCGTTTTTCTGGAGTCCAGCTTCTTGAGCTCTTTGTAGATATTGGATATTACTCCCCTATCAGATTTAGAATTGTTAAAGATCCTTTCCCAATCTGTTGGTGGCCTTCATTGAATTTTTTTGACACTATTTCTGGGGCCTCTGCTCTGTCCCACTGGTCTACAGTCTTTGTACACAAGCAGCAGACTGTCTCTCCACTATGGCTGATTTGAGCGGAGTCGTTGTTGGATGTCTAGCTGTGTTCTTTTTCCTTAGAACTGCTTTCCTCATACCTGGTCTCTGCTGGTACCACATGAATTTTTGGTTGTTTTTTTTTCTGCTTCAGTGAAGGACTTGAGGATTTTGATGGGAATCACACTGAACATATGGATTTACTTTTGATGATATGGCCGTTCTCACAGACTGAATTCTGCCAGTCCAGGATCACAGGATGCGCCTTGCCGCCCTAGGGTCTTCGATGTCCTTTTCCAGTGCCCTGGAAGCATTTACTCAAGGAGCAGTCTTTCCTTGTTTTGACTAGATTTACTCACAGTTTTGTTGTTGTTGTTTTTTTTGTTGTTGTTGTTGTTTTTCAGCTATTATTAATGAGGCACTTTCCCTAATTTCTTTCTCTTTTTACACTGTTTTTTTCTTTCATCCTACAACTTTACCAAAAGTGTTCATTAGATCTCGGATTTCTCTGGTAGATTCTTGAGAGCCTTTTAGGTACAGAATCATGCTATCTATAAATAGGGATATATTACTCCTCTTCCTCTTACCCTGTCCCTTTTACATCTTTCTCTTGTTACTGCTAAGATGTTGAGCAGTATACTGAACATGAGACGTGAGAGTAGTTATCTTTTGCCCCATTTGATTTTAAAGGAAATGTTCTCAGTTTTTCTCCATGTAATATAATATCGGCTGCAAATTTGTAGTAACAAGTTATTATTTTATGGCAATGCTAATGTTTCCAGCATTTAAATCATCAAGGCACACTGATCTTTGTCAAATGCCTTTTCTTCATTTCTGAAACTTGTCCTTATGTTATTTACATGACTTACTGCATTTATTAACTTGCATGTGATGAATCAACCTTCAATTTTAATATGCTCCTGAATTTGGTCTGAAAGTATGTTGACAATTTTTTCATATATGTTGACTGGTGTTAAGTTTTCCTCTTATCATTGTCTTTTTTTACCTGGTTTGGGTATCAGGGAAATAATGAATCCATAAAACAAATATGGTAGTATTCCCTCCCTTTATAGAAAACATAATTCTAAATGTATTGGTTTGTTGTTGTTGGGTTTTTTTTTTTTTTTTTTTTTTTTGGTTCTTCAAGACAGGGTTCTCTGTATAGCCTTGGCTGTCCTGGAACTCACTTCGTAGACCAGGCTAGCCTCAAACTCAGAAATCTGCCTGACTCTGCCTCCCGAGTGCAGATTAAAGGTGTGCACCACCATGCCCAGCTAAATGTATTGTTCTAAACTAGCTTCATAGTACAAACTCTCCTGGATCTGAAGACACGGATGTAATCTCAGTGCAACAGTAGTGGCTCCCATCAATATTTTACTCTCACCAACAAAGTCATTCAGACAAACAAAACAAAACAAAAATATAAGTCAAATGAAATTATTAATCAACGGACCTAACAGGACCTTGAGAACATTTTATCTAAAAACCTCAGTATATATACTGTTTTAGCAGTTCATGACATACTCTAAAAATAATCCTATAACAGGGCATAAAACAAGCGAACCATTTCTTTTATTCTATCCAATCATGATGAAAATAGTTGACATCAACAGCAAGAGAAATGACAGAAAATAGGCAAACTTATGGATGAGGAACAAGTCACTACTGAATGAGGGTCACTGGAGTTTAAAAAGTTAAGAATGCTCAAGAATCAAATGAAAATCAAAACTTAACATACTGTAGTGGCTATCCCTGGTTGTCAACTTGACTATATTTGGAATGAACTACAATCCAGAACTGAAAGGCTCACCAGTGACCCTAACCTGGAGGCTTGGAGATAGAAGTTTCTGATCTGGATCTTGGTATGGAGATCTTGATAGCATAGTGGCTATGGATTCCAGAAGATTAAGACAGAGAGATCTCTGAGCTCAAGGTCATCTGGGATTAAAGGTGTGATGGCACACACCTTTAATCTGTTAAGGGTGTGATGGCACACATCTTTAATCTGGGCTACACCTTCTGCTGGAGATCATATAAGGACACTGGAAGAAAGGAGACTAGCTCTCGCTCCTTCACCTGCTCACCATGGGACTGAGTAACTGCTAGATCCTTGGACTTCCATTCACAGCTACTACTGAACCATTGTTGGGAATTGGACTGCAGACTGTAAGTCATCAATAAATTCCTTTAGTCTGTAAGTTCTGTGACTCTAGAGAACCCTGACTAATACACATACCAAAACCCATGGGCTACAGTCAGTGAAAGCAATCCAAAGAGGAGAGTTAATAGCTTCAAGAAATGTCCATGCTCGGAGCCGACTGGAGCGAGCAGGAGTTGAACGGAGTGAGAGAAAAAAAAAAAAGTGTCCATGCTGAAAAATCAAAGAATACAGACAGGACAGGGTGAATAAAGAGTAAAGGCCTGGGCCAACCAAGCCTGAAGACCTGAAGACCAGAGTATAACCCCTACCACCTAAAGAGCCAGAAGGAATGATTCTCACAGTCATCTAACCTCTACATATGACTGTGTATATTCATGTGTATGGCGTGTGCAAACACACACACAAATAAAGTTGTCCAACCTCTATGTAAGTGCCTTATGTGTGTGCGTGAGAACACATACACACACAAATAAAATAAATATTGAAAGTCAGAGCTCTAAATATGACTCAAAAAAGTACTTTAGGACCTTGGGAGGGGGCGAACACAGCAAATCTACAATTGGTAGACAGAAATAGATAATAAAGATCAGGACAGAATTGAGTTAAATAGGGCTGGTGAGATGGGTAGGCGAATATGGAAGTTTGATGAGGCCTACTGTTTGATCCCTACAACATATAGAGTGGAAGGAGAGAACTGACTCCTTCAAGTTGTCTGACTTCCACGTGTCATGCATGATGTGCATGCACACACACACACACACACACACACATTCTCCCTCTCCTTCTCACTCTCCCTCCCCCACCCCAATCAATCAATAAATGCATGGTTTAAGTTAAAAAAAAAAAAGAAGAAACAATGAAGAAGGAATGAAATCCAATGAAAATGTGTGTGGCTGTTCTCAGCCCATGCTGAGCCTGCTGCCTACATCTTCTAAGCTCTTCCTCAGAGGCTGAACTTTTCTCTTTCCCCTTTCTTTTTGGAATGCCAAAATTCTAAGCAGGCTTGCCTTAACACCAGGTTTCTCTGAAGAACCAACCCCGCTTTTTATAGCTTATGACTTTTACATCATCACTGCTGATGCTAACTCAAAAAAGCAGGAGGTTTTCTCCTTCCTCACCACGTCCTTCCTCCAGGCACCACCAAGATCTGCAGCTTCTCCACATAGTTCTGTTTTAACTGTTTTCTGTCAAATTCTAGTAAATGGTCCTTGAGCACCAAAGAAAGTAACAACACCCCAGTGCAAAAACATCAGTGACACAGAGGTGCTTCTTCCAAGATGGATAAAATTACAATGTGGAAAAAGGACACAGTTTTGAATTAAAAGACAAATCATGAAAATCCATCTTAAAACACATCCTAGAGGCCTGAGCCAGTAGTGTTGTTGGTAGTGTCCTAGTATAGCATGCACATGGTGGTGCAAAGGGTTGCCATAAGAACCACCTGAGCTATTCATGGAAACGCTCTCTAGAGCATTATCAATTTGCCCAGGTGTGATGGCTCCTACCTGTCATCTCGGCACTTGGGAAGCAGAGGCAGAGGATCCTTATGAGGCCAGTCTAGTTGAGTTAGCAACTTCCAGACCAGTCAAAGCCACATAGGAAGAGACACCAACCCCTCTGCCCCCACCCCAAACAAAACAACGACGAAGAACACTGTAAACTATTTCTAAGCAAGTTCTTTTCTGAGCTAAGGTTTCACTATGGAGCTTGGCTTGGAATTCACAATCTCCCAGCCTCAGCCTTGGGTGCTAGGATAGACAGGTACCACTCTAGCTGGCTTGAGAGTAAATAATTAAACAATAAGATTAAGATCTTTGAAATCCAGAACAATCAGGACACAGGAACCAAGAACGGACTGGGACATGATCCTTCCAGTGGAGCTGACCCTGTGCCACAGCGAGAGCTGGTCTCCCAGGAGTGCGGAAACATCTGTGAGCACAGGTAAGACCACCACTTCTGCCCAGAAGGACCCGCTTGGAACCCTCAGGGCACAGGAACTGAGGAGCAGCCTGGGACAGGATCCTTCCGGTTTCTGTCTGCGCCTAGAGCTGATCCTGTGTCACAGCACTCCATAAACAAATACCATCTTGGAGAGTTAGTTTCTTGGGAGTGCCGACACCCCTGTGAGCACAGGTAACACCACCACTTCTGCTCAAATTCCTGTCCCAAGAGGGACCCACCCAGAGCCATCAGGACACAAAAGAACTAAGGAAGAGCCAGGGACATGATCCTTCAGGTTTCTGTCTGCACCAGGGAGCTGACCTGTGCCATAGCTCTCCATACCCAAATCGCTTCCATAGAGAAACAGTTTCCCAGGAGTACTGACATACAGGCTTCCAGGAGGGAGAAGACAGCAAGACCAGCTAACACCAGAGATAACCAGATGGCAAGAGGCAAGGGCAAAAACATAATCAACAGAAATCAAGGCTATGTTGCATCAGCAGAACTCAGTTCTACCACCACAGCACACCCTGGATACCCCAACACACCAGAACAACAAGACTCTGATTTAAAACCACATCTCATGATGATGATAGAGGAATTTAAAAAGGACTTAAATAACTCTCTTAAAGAAACACAGGAGAACACAGGTAAGCAGCTAGAAGCCCTTAAAGAGGAAACACACACACACACACAAAAAAAAAATCCCTTAAAGAATTACAGGAAAACACAACCAAACAGATAAAGGAACTGAAAAAAAAAATCCAGGATCTAAAAATGGAACTAGAAACAATAAGAAAATCACAAAGAGAGACAACGGTGGAGACAGAAAACCTAGGAAAGAGATCAGGAGTCATAGATGCAAGCATCACCAACAGAATACAAGAAATAGAAGAGAGAATCTCAGACACAGAAGATACCATAGAAAACATTGACACAACAGTGAAAGAAAATGCAAAATGCAAAAAGCTCCTAACCCAAAACATCCAGAAAATCCAGGAGACAATGAGAAGATCAAACCTAAGGATAACAGGTTTACAAGACAGTGAAGATTCCCAAATTAAAGGGCCAGTAAATATCTTCAACAAAATTATAGAAGAAAACTTTACAAACCTAAAGAAAGAGATGTCCGTGACAAACAAGAAGCCTACAGAACACCAAATAGATTAGACCAGAAAAGAAATTCTTCCTATCACATTAACAGTCAAAACACCAAATGCACTAAACGAAGAAAGAATATTAAAAGCAGTAAGGGAAAAATGTCAAGTAACATATAAAGGTAGACCTATCAGAATTACACCAGACTTCTCACCAGAGACTATGAAAGCCAGAAGATCCTGGGCAGATGTCATACAGACCCTAAGAGAACACAAATGGCAGCCCAGTCTACTATATCCAGCAAAGTTCTCAATTAGCATAGATGGGGAAACCAAAATATTCCATAACAAAAACAAATTTAAACAATATCTTTCTACAAATCCAGTACTACAAAGAATAATAAATGGAAAACTCCAACACGAGGGAAACTACACCCTAGAAAAAGCAAGAAAATAATCTTTTTTTGTTTTGTTTTGTTTTTGTTTGTTTGTTTGTTTTCGAGACAGGGTTTCTCTGTGTAGCTCTGGCTGTCCTGGAACTCACTTTGTAGACCAGACTGGCCTCAAACTCAGAAATCCACCTGCCTCTGCCTCCAAGTGCTGGGATTAAAGGCGTGCACCACCACAACCCAGCAGAAATAATCTTTTAACAAACCAAAAAGAAGATAGCCACACAAACATAAAAATAACATCAAAAATAATGGGACACAACAATCACTGTTCCTTAATATCTCTTAACATCAATGGACTCAATTCCCCAAGAAAAAGATGTAGAATAACAGACTGGATATGTAAACCGTACCCAACATTTTGCTGTATACAGGAAACTCACCTCAGTGTCAAAGACAGACATTACCTTAGAGTAAAGAGCTGGAAAACATTTTTCCAAGCAAATGGTCCCAAGAAACAAGCTGGAGTAGCCATTCTAATATTGAATAAATTTAACTTTCAACCAAAAGTTATCAGAAAGGATAAGGAAAGACACTTCATACTCATCGAGGAACTCTCAATTCTGAACATCTATGCTCCAAATGCAAGGGCACCCATATTCATAAAAGAAACTCTATTAAAGCTCAAAGCACACATTGGACCTCAGACAATAATAGTGGGAGATTTCAGCACCCCAGTCTCATCAATGGACAGATCATAGAAACACAAAATAAACAGAGACACATTGAAACTAACAGAAGTTATGGACCAAATGCATTTAATAAATATCTATAAAACATTTCAACCTAAAACAAAAGAATATACTTTCTTCGTAGGACTTCATGGTCCCTTCTCCAACATTGACCACATAATTGGTAACAAAATATATTTCAACAGATACAAGAAGACTGAAATTATCTCATGCATCCTATCAGATTACCACAAACTAAGGCTGGTCTTCAATAACAACAAAAATAACAGAAAGCCCACATATACATGGAAACTGAACAACACTCTACTCAATAACTTGGTTAAGAAAGAAATAAATTAAAGAATAAAAGAATAAAAATGAAGGCACAAAATACCCAAACTTATGGGACAAAATGAAAGCAGTCCTAAGAGGAAAACTAATAGCTCTGAATACCTCCAAAAAGAAGAGAACATACACTAGCAGCTTGATAGCACATCTGAAAGCTCTCGAACGAAAGGAAGGAAATTCACCCAAGGAGTAGATGCCAAGAAATAATCAAACTCTACCTGAGGACCCAGCTATACCTACTCCTGGGCATATACCCAGAAGATGTCCACTATCATCAGGTACACTAAAAGCTCACATTCAACAGGATCACTGTCATGGAAAAACTTCCTGTGGTCCCATTTCTTACATACTCCAACTCAAAACATTTTTTTGTCCCATTTTCAAAAGAAGCCTATGGTTATTAATTTAGCTGTTCTGCATCTTACCAACTTCCTGTCTCTCTAAAATCAAATCACTGCCTTCACTCTTGCATAGTCTCAACTTATCTTTAAGTGTGGGAGCCCCCAGCCCTTCATTATCATTGCCTTTCTTTATGCAGCCAGAAAACAAGCCTCCCTCTGCTATCTCCAAAGTCTAGAAAGCATCTTCCAATCTCTCTGGCTTTAGTTACTCCTCCTCTTCTTTGGAACCCTCTCTTTACTACTCCGTACTGTCTACTGCTGTCTAAGTGTTTTAGGAACTCTGTAAATCCCATTTCACCTTTTACTTTCACAGCCCCTGACTGGCCCAAGGCCAACAGATGCATACTCTACTTAGTACAAACTGGTTGGTTGATGTAAACTTTTCCTAAGATGAGGTGATACCACAGGGCAAAGATGCTCTGCAATGTTCACTGCTTCCCCAGTAAGATTATGAGTCACTGTCGTTTTCTTTTCACCCTTTCTTACAGATTTCAAATGTAAAAAGAAAAGAACCAGAAATGAAGATTTTGTGCACTGTATCTGTGACACAGTGTTCTTGCAACGTATCTTTGTAAATCCTAAGATCCTAAAACTTTCTTGAGCCTCTATGGACAAAAAGAGCCCATAAACAAATGCCAGGGAAATCCTAAGGGCCACTTCTGTTGTGTAGCTAGAGCTTTTGTGTTTTAACAATTCAGTGGTTCCCGTTCAACATCCAAGCGACCCTCTGCTGCACCACGCCCACAGTTCCCTAACTAAATACTCAGTGCTCTGTGTTTTCCAAAGCTCGTATTTTCATAACATGATGTTCAAACCACAAGATTTTCTATTGCAAAGGTGATACTATCAATGTATTTAAATATATGTAAAATACCAAATATAATTTTAAAATATTCTTACCTAATCCTTTTTGTCCTGGATTCTTTGCAAAATTAAAAGTAAACTGGTAAAAATCCTTAAATCGTCCTGGTTCTTTCAATTCTTGTTCCATCTTGGGTATTTGGGCCTTTAGTTTTTCTATGCTGTCACATCTACATTATAAAATTAAGTTTATAAATGGTTAACTTTTCGCTATAAATTAAAAACTTAACTTAATTATTCCTATGAGGGCTTGCATTTGTTTCCTAAAACTTATGTTTAAAAAATCAGATAGGTGGGATTTCCTCTGTTTACATAAGTCCCTCACTGACCCTGAACTTTTGGAGAGCACCATGCCCACCCCCCATACACACGGCTTCTTCCTACACATATATAGCTGTGATACAAAGTGCAACTTACAGGAAAAAAAAAAGACAAAGCAAGGGAACTAATATTAAAATAGTTATGCAGTAATGGATAGGCTATGCAAGTGTTCTCTTTCTACTGAAACGGTAATGTGCTCTGGCACACCTTCATTGCCAGCATTACTACTCTTATACTTTCAGGCCACCTGAACACAAGTACTGGTCATGAGACCAAGGCTGGTGCTAACCCCCACCACTGTGGTAACTAAGAAAGCCACTATATGACTAACAGGCAGGCAGAGTACAGTGGGGCCATGCCGGACAAAGAGACAGCTTATTCTTCAGGCAGGACAGCAGGACAGTTTAAAATCTTACATCTCTACTCAGAATGATGCCCAACTTAAAACTTAGGGATTTTTTTTTCTTGGAAACTTTCAACCAATAATTTGTGAACACAGTCAACTATGAGTCACTAAAGCTTCACAAAGCCATGGGTGAAGGGGAACTCTTGTCTAGAGTTGTCATAAAAAGACGACAAAGCCCACAATGATGGAATGTTACAGTTACTGCTTCTAAAAGAAACTGGCTTTTTAAATATATTAATTCACCAAACTCTCAACACGCTGACTTGCAGACTCCACTTCTGTGTCCACAAATAGACAAGAATGTACAAACTCAGCTCCATATCCACCTCTTTCACTGAGGTAGGGACAGCTAGTGCTGCAGGTAGACCAAGAAATAGCTTCTAAACTAGGCCTCTTGCTAAGGATGTGTTCTTCTTGAAAACTTGCTTTTAATAAATACTAGCTAAGACCTGTAGTACCTTCAACTAAATTATTTAATGCAGAATTAGGGTTTTTACCTATGTTTACAAAGCTTTCAACATGTACCAAATTACTTTCTCCTAGCAATGGACTTATGACAGAAATGTCCTATATCTTAAAGATTCCACAAACAAATCAACTCAGTCTATCCTCTAAACACTTCTGCTTTCTATCTTCCTTCTACATTCTCTGTAACATTTCATAGGATGCACTGTTATTGCTTTTCCATAGTTCTAGTGAGATGTGTCTCTGATGGTAAAGCCCAGCAGGCATAGGACGAGCTGGCTGGGCTGGAAGACAGGGTGGGGCACATTACTAACTTATTGTCTCTTCATGTAAGCCCACCCTGCTCTGCCCTGCTTTGTAGTTGCCAGTCACAAACCTCTGGACATCATTTCTCTTGCCAGCTCACTCAGTGTCAGGGTCTACTGACAACAGGTTCTACAGGGCTAAAAGGTCAGGGGAGAAAGGAGAATTTTACCCAGGTTGCTGTCAACAGAGGGAAATGGTGTTAGTGTCCGAAAGGTCCCAGTGCTGATAACTCCTACAATAGCTCCCCACGCTTCATGCCCCTACCCCTGCCCTCTAACCAGTTTTATCCACCACAGTAGCAGTTTCTGAGCAGGCACCCTGATCCTGCAACCCTGCTTCTTCCCAGGGACTGAATTCTGACCTGACTGGCTGGCTCACTTCATGAAGCCCCAGGGGTGGCAACAGCTACTGCCACCTCTTCACACATTCAGGCTTTCTCTTACATGGTGTAGCACTTCTTTAAATTTTCTATGGTCAAATTACTGAAGAGGCTGTGTCCTGACTGTGTCCAGCTTTCCAAAGCCCCTCTGACTCAGTAAGCAGAATCCTGCTTTTAGTCCAGACTGGAATATCACCTGGTTTTATGATCTCTTATGGGTCAGTAAACTATTTCCCTCACAGAGTGGTTATAAACAGACAGGCAAAAGAATTATGGGAATGAAGTCCTGCTCAGTCAATGTTAGCCTTTGGTTTTGTTATATTTTGGAGATAGGCTCTTATACTGAAGGCCAGGCTGGCCTTGAGCTCCTATGTAGCTGAGGATGGCCTTAATTCCTGACCCTCTTGCATCTGCCTTCCAAGGGCTAGGATTCCACCATGCCCAGCTTTCAGACTACTTCTGCAGTCCTGAGAGTCAACTAACAATTGTCAGCAAACCTTTTCCTGACTTTTCAATCTACTTATTCAAACCTGTTCACTAACCAGCCATCGAGGCAGTAAACAGAGCCAAAAGCATGGAATATTCCTATGGACCCTCTTGTTCTTAAAATCTACATTTTTATCACTTCAGAATATGCAGCTTCAAAATAGAAAATAAGTGTTCGTTTTACTTTGTTATGTTAAATACTAATGTCAGATAATTTTAGTACTAGTGACTCCTAGGAAGAAATGCCTAGAACAATGCAATTAGAGAAGGCTACAAAATTAAACAGGCGTTTGGCAAACCCAGAAAATACCAGGAAGACAACATACGGACTCAGTACTGTTTGTAGGCTTGTAAAAACTTGAATTTCCATTTAAAGCAGAAGACAAAACTCCATCATCCCCCAGAGAGCGCCTCGTCTCCTCGGGTGGTACGTACTCACCCTAACTCTGTCATGCCATCCATGAACTCCTGTTTGGAGAACTCGCACTGTGTGGCCGCCCTGAACTTCCATGCAATGATCAACACACTGATGCTGGCTGGATCGAGGGCCAGATCATCACAGAACTGCTGTATGCCATCTATCCCAATTTTATTTTCATCTTGAGGGTCTTTAAAAACACCAATATAGAATTAAATTAGTGCCATCCTTTGTTACACTCATAACAAAAGATACTGTTTTATTTTCTATTTTAAAACAAATCACAATATACCAGAGACATGAAGTTGTATTATTTTCACAGATGTTTCTCCACATGTCAGTACACTCCTAAGTAGTACTGTTAAAGTATACAGGAAAGTGTAAAAGTAGTTAGATAGTTAATTAAAAAAAAAAAGAATCTCACTAATGGAGCCACAGGCTTGGTGCTACACGCCTTTAGTCCCAGTACAAGAGGCAGAGGCAGGCAGATTTCTGTGAGTTCAAGATCAGCATGGTCTAGACAGTGAATAGAAAGAGCTACATAGTAAGATCTGTAAACAAACAAACAACAACAACACAACAACAACAACAAAGAACACACACACACATACACATCTATGTGAAAATGTCACACACACAAATAAAATAAGACATGCTTATACAGGGACAAGAGACTTTTAAGTCAAGGCACCCATATTTTATTAAGTATCCAAAATTAACCAATGTTAAATTAGAAATTCTTTTTACTTAAAACAAAATTCATTTTACCACAATTGCTTAGGTCATAATAAAATGAAATATACAATTCAACCTTTAATCTCAACAGTTTAAGTATCTGATGTTTACAAAAGGAAAACTATTTTTTAAAAAAAACTAGACATATACAAAAGGAGGCTCATCTATATTGCTACCAAATATGATTTGCTTAAAAAAAAAAAAGTAAAATAAATAGATTAAACTGAAGCTGGGGACCCCTATGGAGGAACTAGGGGAAGGATTGAAGGAGATGAAGGGGAGGGTAACCCCATAAAAAGACAAACAGTCTCAACTAACCCGAACCCCAGGAAGCTCCCAGAGACTGAGCTACCACCCAGTCAACATCCACAGGCTGGTCTTAGACCCCCAGCACACATATAGCAGAGGACTGCTGGTCTGGCATCAATGGGAGAAGATGTGCCTAAGGAGGGGGATTGGTCATGGGGTGGAGAGTTGAGAGGAGGTACCCTCTCAGAGGGATTGGTCGTGCGGTGGGGAGGTGGGAGGAGGTACCCTCTCAGAGGCTAGGAGGAGGTAGGATAAGATGAAGGGCTGTGGGAAGGGGGACCAGGAGAGGGGCAACTGATGGAATATAAATAAATAAAATAATTTTTAAAAGAAAAGATGTAAAATATCTGCTGGTGACAATAGTGTTTAACAGGCTGGGTATGTAGCAACACTTTGGAGGATGAATTATGAATATAATATAAGCCCATTTGGGGGAAATTTTGAAAATAACTCTATATCTGCATAAAAACATAAAAGACATGTATGTATCCATACTGGACTATTACGTATTTGTTACCCTGAGGAGAATAAGGAACAGATAAACTGTTATCCTTTTCTTATTGTTTTCTTCTGCTTTTTCCCTTTTCCAAGATAGCCTTACAATTTAAACTAACCTTGAACTCTTCAATATGACTGCCTTCACCTCTGAGATGAAGGCTTATGCCTCTGATCTCAGCTGTTCGGCTTTTTAAAAGTATGTTACTTTACCAAAAGTTATTATACAGACTTTCTTAAACGTGGCTCAGCAAGTTTTACAAACACAAGGTTAGGAAAAATGGCCTCCAATCTTCCATTCTCAAACTGCAGAATGGGGGAGAGGCCAAGAAGAGATTAAGTAGAAAGAAGAATGAGTTCTCTTGGAAGATCTTGTTAGTTCCAGGATCGGCTGTAGTTCTCATGAGCACACTGAACTCCATCTGGGAAGACAACTTCTCAGAACAAGCCACGACTTTTAACACCGAATGAAATACTCACCTTTGTATCTAGTGTACAGTTGCTCTAACTTCTTCCTGTCCAACGATCCTTTTACACTCTCCCGTATATAAAGTTCTGGATTTTGAAAAAAATTATCTGTTGCAACATCTAACTTCCAGTCATTTTGAGAAAGACAACTTACTGCAGTTTTCTCACTAGATTGTGTGAAGATCATAAACTGACGAACTTTATCCTTCTGCGATGATTTCAACTTGTTCTAGGAGAACGAGAAAACAAACTGAAACTATACAGCATCACTACACATGTCAATGTAGCTAACTGTAGTCATCAGTAAGGGCTTTCCCACAAAACATGGAAACATTTTTACTTATTTGTGATCTATCATTATCAGCAAGACAATTTAAAAATATCGGAAAGATAAAGTTTGGTGGAATTCTGAAAAGCTAAGAAGCATGGAGACAGAACATGGGAGCTCAGTCTCCTTCCATCACAGAAGACATCCAGATAGGGAGCCAAAGCCCCATGGGAAGGGAAACTAAGCTGGCATTGGTGCAGTCCTGATGTCCAGGGCAGCACGACCTGCCTGGGTTTGTGTTGTCCAGCAAACAAGAATGTAATGGAATATGAACATCCTACATTTCTCCTAGTTGGTATTTACAAAACATGAACTCTTAGTAGAATTCCCTCACATTTCCCTCAAATAAGAAGCATCTATCCTACTTCTATCCAACTTTTAGAAAGGTTCTTTCAATTATATATTTAGTGTGTGTTCTTCCTTCTCTCCTCCCTCCTTCCCTGCCTCCCTCCCTCCCTCCTCTTCCTCTCCCCCTCTGTGTGTCTGTCTGTGTGTCTGTCTGTCTGTACACGCACAAAAATGTGCACTTAAGGGCACATGCATGTCAAGATGCTAATGTGAAGGTTAAGGGACAGTTTGTAGTAGTCAGTTCTCCCTTCTAACACAGGACAGAGCTCAGGCCATTACACTTGGTGGCTAGCAAGTGCCTTTCTTTACCAGCTGAGCCACCTCACTGGTCCCTAAGACACCCATCTCTCACTAAGACTCTCTTCCCTTCTGTTCCTGGAAGGAACTCTCTTTCACTTTGCTTGTGCCCAAGAGGCTCTGTGTTGCCCTTCCTCCCCCTTTCCCTTGCCCTATGCTGACAAGGAGCCACTTCTCTGACTGAAACCCAAAGCAAAGACAGCCAGCAGGCTCTCTACTTACTCTCCTGCTGTCAAGGCCCATGCCCGCCCTCCCTCCCAAGCCAGTCTCCTGTGCAAGGCCCACTGCACTCTTCCTCCTGTTAGGTCCCAACTCTGTCTTCTCAGAAAAATACTTGGGCTCTTCTAATACTGTGATGTAAATGGAGGATCAAACACATTAAAGATACAGTATTCTGCAGTTTAAGCAACACCACTAAGAACCCCTGAGGTTCTGATCTGGCCCAAAGTGACAGATCACAAACTTCATGACTGAACATAAGAGAGAACAGACCCACAAGGCTAAGTAATTTGTTCATAAAAATCAGCCAGCTTTCATAGAAGAAGTGAGAAAACATAAGTAGCCTCAGGAATTCAAATCCTACTGATTTTTCTAGGACTCTTCCTGCCTGATGGATATTCTGAGTATCTCTGAGAGACTCTCGAAGATAGATGCTGTTCCACTATCACAGAGGGAAAAGAAGGCTGCACACTCAATGACAGAAACACACTTTCTCACAACATGAAATACGTTTATGCCCTTGAGGCTCATCTATGCTTCACTGAAACAAAAACTGTTAACATAGACTAGCTTCCTGTACTCTGATGAACCCGCCAGCTCTGCATACCACCTCAGTTATAGTCCAGTGATTCTCAACCTACAGGTCATAACTACTTGGGTAAACTATCTCCAAAACCATTTACATTTCAACTCATAACAGTAGCAAAATTACAGTTATGAAGTAGCAACAGAAATATCTTAATGGTTGGGGGTTATCACAACAAGGCTCCTAGCATTAGGAAGATTGGGAACCGCTGCTAGAGAGACCTAGGATTATTCGTATCCTTTAAATGCATTATTCAATGACAATCCCAATGAACTAAACCAAAAAGGAAATAATTTAAATTCCTGAAAGTTAATTAACTGAAAGTAAACAAGAAATCCATTTTTATTTCAACCTAGAAATTTTCCTGAAGCATAACCTATTTTCTGCTTGGGAATCTGACAGGTTTACAACCTTTTAAAGTAGCTGGGTGTCACTGGGCCTCTGAACAATGTAGAAAGTGAACGTGGCAAGTACTTGTGAGTTAACCCTGATAGAATCTTATGTAGCTCTCCCTCCATTCCCTAAAGCTGGAGGCAGCAAGACCACCTGGCTTCTCTGGGACTTCAGCCCCACTGTCCTGAGCTCGCTGGACTGCTCACTGCTCAAGACAGGACTTAAAGGTTAAAAGGCACAACGTAAACGGCTTCTACAAGCCAAGAACTGTCCACTGCACTGATGGCTTCCTGACAGAAAGCTAGGTATTAGAAAATGGTGAGGGAAAAGATAGAAGATTACACAACATTACACAAACTATTTCGTTTCATGCTATACATCTTAGTTTTAAATACAATTAACAATTTTGTCTGGTTCAAGTATAAATTTTTGTCTGGTTCAAGTATAAAATTTTGGTCTTTGGGGAAATAAAAACATTCTTAAAAAGGAGCTGGTTACTCATGTGAAACCTCCTAAAAACAAATGAGCAGCACCTGGCCCACAACTGATAGGGGTCTGCCTGCTCTGCCTGCTCTGCGGCGTCTGATAAGCAGCCTGCACTTCCTCTAACAGCTGACAACATTCCTTCCAGCTCAGCACCTAGCGCAGTTTAGCCATCATCTTCCTCCCGGAGGGTGCCCTGCTTCCACAGGCTGCCGGCTCTCCCAGCTAAATTACACCTGCCCCTGCTCAGGCCATTTACAACATTCCCAGCTCCTTTCCCCAGGCCACACAGGTGGTCTCAGCAAGAGAAAATGGTATCAAGTTTGCCAACCTAAGAGGAGGAAAAGGGTTACTAGATTAAACAGAATTCTTGGAAGCAGGAGACAAAAGGATTTGGGGAAAAAACTGAAGAGGAAGAAAAATTGATTTTTCTTTTTCTTAAATGTGGTCTTTCAAGGCAGGTTTCTCTATCTCTGGTTGTTCTAGAACTAGCTCTATAGGCCAGGCTGGCCTCAAACTCACAGAGCTCCTCTGCCTCCTGAGTGCTTGGATTAAAGGCATGCGCCACCACACCTGGCCACAGATTATTTTCTATTGCTCTTAGAAACCTCGTGGATCCCTTCTTCCGTGAGCCAGCCTCAGTGAGTCAGCAGCGGTGGTGGGGATGAGGCTTCCTCTGCTCTGACTTAAAAGGATAGAACAGAGCAGAGCGGCTGGTGGATACGGGGACCGGGACAGAGCACAATCCTCAAGCCTCCGGTGTTAAAGCCACTTAGACATTACCAAGTGTTCAAGGAAAGTCATAGTGGTATGAAAGCAAGGACATGTAATACGCAGGCTGCTTTTATTCTAGACCAAAAAGGAGGAATGAAGGTGTGGGGTGTGGAGGAGAAAAAATTGAAAAATTTCCATAATCTGAACAGAAAAACTCACCTGTTTGCTTTACCAAAAAAAAAAAAAAAAAAAAAAAAAAAAAAAAAAAAAAAAAAAAAAAAAAAAAAAAAAAAAAAAAAAAAAAAAAAAAAAAAAAAAAAAAAAAAAAAAAAAAAAAAAAAAAAAAAAAAAACCCCAAAACAAAACAAACAGCAACAACAACAAAAAAACCCACCTAGACTGTGAACACGTGCCACTCGGTGCTTAAACCTGTGTGTCCCCTTCCCTCCTTTTTTAACTCAATAGATTTAAGAATCATATTAAGAAAAATTCTTTTCTTATAAGAGTGTGGCTTAGCAGTAGAGTACGTACTGCAAATTTAATCCCGGGCATCAAAATAAAGTGCTTTATGTGAATAATAATTAAAAAAAAAAAAAGTATTTTGGATCTAGCCAAGCAAATTTTCAAGCATATTTTACCAATGAATTCACAAAACACAGTGACTAGATTAACAGAAGTCCAGAATTACCTTACAGGAAAACGTAGTAAGAGTTAAGTCGAGAAAGTGTTCCTATTATGTTTCCCCAAGAAAAACCATGTACATGGAAAAAGGCTTCCTGGCCAGCTAACACCTCGAATTTTCAAAACAGATATGACTTTAATGAGGACATGGTATTTGTAAAAGAAGAAAAAAGATTCATTCATTTATTTCCCTCCAAAATGTTCACCTTCTTATCCCTAAGTTCTGCTTCCATCTCAACTCCATTAGGATACTCAGGCCCACAGTTTCAAAGAAACTGTTTTGTTTTTAAAAGTGAGAATGAGTGTTTCGCCTGCAAGCACACATGCACACCAAGTGCCTGCAGAGGCTGGATGCGGGCATTAGATCCCCTGGAACGGGAGTCATAGATGACTGTGAACTGCTATGTGGAGACCTAACCTGGGTCCTCTTCAGAGTCACCTCTCTGGGTCTGGAATTAATTTTTTGTTGTTGTTGGTTTTTTTTGTTTTTGTTTTTTGAGACAGGGTTTCTCTGTATAGCCCTGGCTGTCCTAGAACTCACTTTGTTTTTGTTTTTGTTTTGTTTTGTTTGGTTTTTTTGAGACAGGGTTTCTCTGTGTAGCCCTGGCTGTCCTGGAACTCACTCTGTAGACCAGGCTGGCCTCGAACTCAGAAATCCGCCTGCCTCTGCCTCCCGAGTGCTGGGATTAAAGGCGTGCGCCACCACGCCCGGCTTGGAATTAATTTTTTTAAAATGCAATTCTAGTTAGTTGTTCTCTAGTTTACAAGAGTCAGTGTTTCAAAATATCAGACTACCTTAATGAGCCCAAGTGTAGTGGCACAAAAGGCAGGTACATGTGAGTTCAAGGTCAGGCTAGTCTACATAGCAAGTCCCAGGCTATCATGGCCACTTAGTGAGACTCTGACTCAAAAAAAAAAAAAAAAATCACTTTTTTGAGCATGCGACACTATGATTAAAGGTTGTGCGTGTCGTAGGCACCAGTGGGCTGTCTCTCCCTGTAAAGGCACTCCTCACAAGCTGTCCTAACTGCCAAGTGTGCACTGTGGCAATGTGTGCCCCATACGTAAGTAAATGCAATGCACTTTTAAAGTGCTGTGTGGCTATTCCTATGTGCTTAGCATGTGCTTAACAGTTTTAGGTTCCTATGAGATTTTAAAGTTCTGCGTGGCCATTCCTATGTGCTTAGCATGTGCTTAGCAGTTTTAGATTGCTATGAGATTTTTAAATGCTAGCTTTGGTCTAGCGAGCTACTTTTCCTTATGTAAGAGCAAGTCTGCTGTAAACACAGTTCATGGTTACTGATACTCAAAGCACTCAACTACAGATAGCCTTTCCATAGATCTCAGGCCAAAAGTGCAGGAAAGTTAATTGCACGGGCTGACCTTTAGCTGGGGACAAAGTTCTCCTCCAGGGAGGTGAGACTAAGGTGAGAGTAAACTGTCCCTTTTCCTTTCCCCGAAGAGGTGCACTAAAGCAGTCTGCTGACACTGTCTACTGACACCAGCTACAGCAAGGTTTCCATCCCACCCCGGACCTCCTAATTGCATTAGGATCTGGTTGGAGAAAACTAATCTCTGTTTCAGTAAACCAAGTACTACAGTTCTAGGCACTTAACTTGAATTAATTTAGGCCGGGCGTGGTGGCGCACGCCTTTAATCCCAGCACTCGGGAGGCAGAGGCAGGCGGATTTCTGAGTTCGAGGCCAGCCTGGTCTACAAAGTGAGCTAGCTCCAGGACAGCCGGGGCTATACAGAGAAACCCTGTCTCAAAACACCAAAAAAAAAAAAAAAAAAAAAAAAAAAAAAAAAAAAAAAAAAAAAAAAAAAAAAAAAAAAAAAAAAAAAACACACTTGAATTAATTTAACCTTAACTTGTACATAATAATAATTATTAGTCCATAAATTAAGCAAGAATAACAGTGGGCACAGGGGTGGGCAAACAAAGTATTTAAATAGTAAATGAAAAATAATGACCATAACCGAAAACCTAACTTGTGTGTGTGTTTGAGTTACTACTGTTTCAGACTTTATGCTAGCCACTTACTCTTCTCTTCTCTTTTTGGGGGGTCGGGAGACACTGGGGAGATCTAAGATCTCCCTCTGTGGCCACAGGCTAGCTTGACAGGCTAGTCCTGTCTCAGTTGCCCAGGCTGGGTTTAGAGGCAATGGATCATCTTGATTTACATATAAGGACTATGAAAACTGATCTCAATGGGCCCATCTTAAGGAACAGAAATCACTGTCTCAGAGTAGCATCTACACTCACCAAAAGGAGCAGAACTCTTACTGACAGTATGGTGCCCAGCTTCAAAGAATACAGTTCTTCTACTCATTCCACACACATCCTCATGTGAACACAGGTTAGAGCAGTGCAGACGCTGATGAACAGAAAGTGCAGGGAGTGCAGGGCAGCTCTCTCTCTCTCCATCCATCCACACTGACCCCATCCACACCGACAGAACTGACATTCCCTTCTCACGGGCAAAGATCTCTAACTACACCACTCTAACTACAGATTCCCAGACCAGTCTCCAGGCTAATACAGGAACTTACGGCATCTATTTAGGGCTCTGCTGGTAAATGGGTAGGGTTATTTTTAAGACAAATAATAAAACAAGATGAAAAGTATATTTATGGCTCCATGACAGTCTATTTTTAAACAGGTGGTAATCTATAGCTTTGAATAAAGAGGCAGAAAGGCTTACAGCCACTAGAAGTCAGTGTTTCCTATTCCAATGAAAAGGTTTGACACAAAATACAGACAGACAGGTTATGGCAAGAAAACTTAAGGAACTGGGTACACTTCCCAACACTAAGCTAAATGAGCCTGGACGCAGAATATTCTTTTGCAGTATAATCTGCAGTATAGAATAATTACTTACTACTAGGCCTGTGTGGGTTAGCATTCATTTTTTACTTTCCTGTACCAGGAATACTAGTTTAAGTCATCTAAGAGGTACATAGTGTCCTGCTACTGAGCAGAACGTGGAGTACTCTGTTAGCTGTTATGTACAATGATATAATCAGAAAGTTCATCTATAGGATTCAAAAAGGTTGCAGAGAGTGTCCCTCAAGTTTTGTTTGTTTGTTTGTTTGTGGGTTTTTTTTTTTGAGATATCATGTAAGGATCGTGCTTACACTGTAGCCCAGGCTGGCTGTGACCTCACCTTGCAGACATGAGTAGTCTTGAGTCCACACAACCCTGTCTTATCACCCTCACTATCAGCGTTAGCCGCTTGCTCAACCACACCAGACCCTCACAGGGTTTTAACATTTAATTTTCTCCCCATTACCCCTCAAAATTGTTAGATTACTCAAAAGATAGCTGTTGGTGAAAATGGAATAATATCTTGATTTCCTAACAAAACATGTTTGACTATTCAAAAATTATTTTTACTAACTTCCAGTTACTTATGGTAAAAGGACAGATACAAGTTCCATCAATTTTATTTTTGCTGATAACTTTTCAATTGAGCTTCCCTAACTTAACTGCTTGCAGCAATAGCTAACTTTCCTCTAGCAAGCAGCCACAATAGCTAACTTTCCTCTTCAGGCTGGGTGTAATGATGTATTTTGCTCCAGCCACTTGGGAAGTTGATATAGAAAGATCATTTGAACCCAAGAGTTGGAGACTAGCCTTGGCAATCTCATCTCAAAAATAAATAAAAATATTAGAAATTTTTTTCTCTTTCTATAAATATTTTTCTATGAAAAAAGAGGGGGAAAAAAGACAGAAAAAAAGAACCCAAATAACTATTTTTAAATTTTCATAGGTAACTACAATGGCTAGCATTCAACTGTCAATACAGTATTTGTTTCATAAAGATTCCTAAAAAGTAGAATCTAATTTTAAGATTCCTTATCTACTCAAATCTTAAACAATACTTATAATGTAATAAATACTCTAAATGTAAGATGGGGACTGCTCATGTGTCCCATACAAAGCTAGGGATGACCTTGAACTTCTGACCCTCTTGTCTAGGGCTCTAGTATACTGGGATTACAGGTATCATGGTTGGCTTATAGGGTCATGGGAATGAAACCCAAGGCTTTATAAAGCACTCTACCAACACTCAGCCCCATAAGTGGTTAATTAATATTAAAATATAGCAACCTAACAAGGAGGTAAGCAGTATCCACTTCGCCTGAGCACTGTGCTCAATGATGAGGGACTCAAAGTGTAATTCAATACTTTTTTTTTTAGAACACTACTATTCAAAAGTAAATCTCTTAAATTTTTACAAGGCAGACCAACAATTTTAAAACATTTTACAAATGTATTAAAAAATGGCTTTGGGGTGCTTTCTCTTGGCTGAGGGGCATGAACCTTAAGTAGTGCGTCAAAGCAATCACTTAGCCACCCAGGGGCTTGTTTCTGTCCACACAGCAACTGAATCCCACTTGGAACTGTTTCTTTTCATCAACTGTCATAGCCAACACCACCCTGGCCCGAACACTACATAGAGTGCTATTTATTTATGTTTTGATTTGTTGTTGTTCGTCTGTTTGCTTGCTTTGAGGGTTGAGTCTTACTATACAGCCCTGGCTGTCTCCGAACTCATTATGTTGCCAGGCTGGCCTTGAACTCCCACTTGTGATCCTCCTGTGATCCTCCTTGTGATCCTCACCTCCCTGCATGCTGCCATTACAAGTATGCATCATCATGCCCAGCACTGCACATCTTGTCCTTTAAAAAGAGACTTTCCTGGGGCTGGGGCTATAGGCAATGGCAGAATACTTGTTTACCATGCACAAGCCTTAGCACCTCAAAAGCTGTGTGTGAAAAGGGCTTCCCTTGATTTGTCTTTATATATGCCCCAACCTAAAAGACCCAAATAAAAAGGCACTAGACTCAAGTGAGTCCTGCTCTTTTGCAACTTAATAAGAAAAAACAACCCACACTTAGTTTATTTGCAATGTTTTTCACCATATACCAAAAGTTTTAATTTTCATTTACATATTTAATATTTGTATCAGATCATTTGATTTAAAATAGAAGCAACTAGGTTGTATTCGATGTAAGAAACTAGAGTTAGACTAACCAAAGATTCCATATTGGTAGTGAAATATTGCTTGCTTTTTGTAAAAAGGGGGGAAAGTGAGAACTAGAGGAGAAATCAAGTATGGAGTTAGGGAGCCTGTGTGTAGTCTTTGTTCTTTCCCATCCCAGCTCTTCTCCCTGCTCACATCACTAAGAACCACCAAGACATTTGCAGCTCTGCTGACAGGAGGTGGCGATGCTGCCTACTCCACAGTGGGAGTAGGATACAGCCTTATCAGCTGTCAGACTAGCAGGCACTATGTTCTCACAATCTCAATTTCTTCTCTCCTTAAAAGCCAAGTTTTCTGCACACAGTCACTGATGTACCAAATCACCAAAACATCCAACAACTTAAGAATTTTTTTTTAATTACCCCTAGAACATCTAGAGGGAAATGTTGTATTAAACATTATATAGTGAAACAGAATTCAAAACTCTGTATACATAGCCCACATTAAAAATACCCAAACTTTAATGAGAGTCTTGTAAGTAAAGGACTGCCTTAAAATGACTATCATATTGTAACAGGATACCTGAGACAAAGAAAAACTGCCATACCACTCAGAGTTTAGCAGTGCTTCCTGTCACTCTTGGAAGAAAAACTCTGGTATCTTTCCAATGTTCACCAGGCAAAGCACAACCCATTACTTCCAGTCTTTGCTCTAGTGACCTCTTCAACTCACTACTCTGGCTACCAGCCTCACAAACGCTTTTCCATCATTTCTGCAAGGCTTAGTCTCTAGACTGCAGGTTTGCTCAGGTGTTATCTATCAGTCGTGCAGACATACATGATTTTGTTCTTTTGTATCCACACTTCCACCACCCCGGGCCCTAGCCCTCTGGTGATCATCCCCTTCCCTTGATACTGTCTCGCCCCCATAACATGTAACACCTAACTGTAGGGAAAGAAATATATACAATGTTTATTTTTTGACTTTCCTAGATTTCTGTGTGACTTTTCCAGGTTTCTGTCTGATCCATATAGATATATCTCACAGGGTGAGACACTTGACAGATACCTAATGAATATCAAAAGCAATCCGACCTTCTTTTAACTTTACTTGTGGATATACGGAAGATACGCAACAAATGCTAAAAGACAACCCAGGACGGATTTACACACTGCATTTTAGGGCCTGCTATTTGCAGAACATAAACGTATACATTTCAAAGTCTACACATTTTAAATTCATTAAGGCAGTAATTAACAACCCATTAATTTTAATTTTGCTACTTAACATAGTTACTGTACTAGTTATTTTCCTATTTATTATAATTTAATCTTAAACTCAATTCCCAACCATTCTTCTAAAGTTCATGTGATTTTAAAGACTTATTTATATGTACCACAAATACCAGGAAATGCTAGACTGGGAGAAAATAGTTACATTTTTGAACCATCTTATAAACCTGAACCTCAAAACTTTCTGGAGCCTCAATGTCTACTTCTGTAAAGGAGGAGGAAGTATATCAAGTGATCTAAGACACTATAGGTCTAAGGCTTGTGTAATTTATAAAAATCTAATAAATTACATCATCTACATATATCTTACACATTTAAAAAAATCATTGGAATCATAAAATTATTAAACTTGGTAGAACTTTAGAAGAAGTTAACAAACCCAGTCCTGCCATCTAATAAATAAGGGAAAAAACTCAGATGTTTTGAATACTTCTTAAAATACACTTGCCTATCAAGCATGAAACCCTGCCTAGGTTTGATCCCAGCCCTGGGCTATTTTTGGTCTCTGTGTGAGTGTGAGAGGTAGATAGCTTGTGGGTTCTTTTTTTCTCCCCCTTATAAAAATATGTGAGATATTCTATTATTGTGTCTTTCCTAAAACTGACAATAATTTATGTTGTAGAAGTTAGTTGTGGTACACATACCAAAAACAAAACTCCTAACAGTCTCGCCAAACTATTTTATAACATCTAGGAAAACAACTATAAATTTATAATGAAATGTTTTTACTGTAAGATTCTTATGGACCCATATTGACTTTCTAACCGAACAAGATCATACCAAGACAGTACATGTGACAGAAAATGAGTAAAGGCATAATAGAGAATTCCTTAAGTTAAGGACATCTTAACAACCAGAAACCACAACCAGTACGATTGCATGACGTATGGCTAAGCTCCAAAGTGAGCCGATTTAATATTAACCAAAGGAACAGAAGGCTACATACAAGTCCTAACCCAAAGTGAGCTCTCACTGAAACGGCATGAATCCTATATTCCTAATGAGCACTGGCAGGCACTGGGTTCGAGAGCAAGTGTCTGATGTGGGCTGTGGGAACCTGCATACACACTTGTGATGAATGTCCATCAGAGACGCGCACTCTAATTATTTCAGCCTGCTGAAAGCACCCCAGTGAGAGAGTGGAAACTCTTGGGGGTTTAGGAGTAATAGCCAAGGCCTGTTCAAATAATAAAAGGAGAACCTGCAGTCTCTCTCTTGGGTCTCTGAACTTTTACTGTACTCTCAATCCAAACATTAACCTGAACTTAACTTACAAATATAAAGTTTTAGGAACGTAAGCACAGAAGAGAAATATTGACTCTGTGGGACCTAAACACATAATCAACACATGACACCAAGGCTGGGGCCATATAAGTGTCACTGAGCGAAAACAACCCCCACGACTCAAGAGTGGGGCATACACCTTCCCCAAAGAAGCCTTTCAGCTCTCTGGAGCAAAGGACCTCATCACTTTTACTCTTCTCCCAGCAGTCAGCCTGGAACTCCAACAAGGTGGGACTGTATACTTCCAAACTGAAAAGCAGTGACCAGCAGCGCCAGGTACTTAATGACAAAGGACTCAGCTCACCACAGCGTCTTCCAGTTTCCGTGACTTTTTCTCACCCAAACAAAAAACCAGGAAAGGAGCAACTTGACAAACTGTTTCTTAAGAATCACAAATGGTCCCTAACTGCTATAATAAAGCAATTACTCCTCCCACCCCAAGCAAATAGAGCAGGCGCTCGGAAGGCAGCAGGTCTCGGGTCCCCCGGCTGCACTTCCGTCCGCAGCCCGGAGCCTCCCAGTCCCCTCGCGGGGACCGAGCCTCAGCCGAGCAGCCCCAACTCCCGGGCGCCTGCCGCCAGCGCGGACCGGCAAGGCCGACGCCGGCTCGCCAGGGCCGCCAGCATCGAGGGGCCCGGCCGGGACCAGGCAGCGCCAGGCCCGCTGCCCAGGCGCCACCCGGCCGCACAATGGGGCGCGGGCCGTCCCCCAACGCCTCCGCGCCCGGCGCCCGGCCCCGCTCCGGCGACTAGGCCCCGCCGCGCTCCGCTGCCCGGCCCTCGCGTAGCGGCGGCGCTGGGGAGGGACCGGCCGAGATGGGCGCCGGCTGAGCAGCGGTAGCGGAGCTCGGCGGGGCCGGGGGCCCGGACCGGGCGGCACGGCGCCGCGGTGCCTCACCATGTTGGTGTCCTCCGGACCTCTCCCCTCCTCCTCCGGCTCCGCAGCGAATGGACGGCGGCGGTGGCGGCGGCGCCTCTCACGGGCTCGCCGGGCTCCCGCTCATGCGCAGTGCGGCGGCCCGCGGAGCGGCCGGGCCGCGGGAGGCGGAGGGCGCGGGCCCCGGGGTGGGCGGCCTGGCCTGCCGGCATCCGTGGCACGAGCGACCGGGCGACCCGGCAGCCCGGGCTGCGGACACAGGCTGAGACCCGCGCGGCGGGCGGCCGCGGGCACAGTGAGGACGAAGCGTCGGGGCCCTGCCTGAGCCCCCACTCAGGGCGCCCTCGTCACGGCCGCGTCCTGTCCTCCGTGCGCTCCTAATAGCTCCACGTCAGAGTTCCCGGGTAAGTTTTTGGAAGAATCCGGGAGACTATTGCGCCTAGAGCCACTGACTGTCATGCCTGGTGGACGGGCCAAGCTTGACCTAGCCTGGCTGCTGAGCTGTGGGCCAGAAGACGCAAGTGTGCTGCAAGGAGAAGGAAATACAGTACTCCATGCAGAGAGAGGAAATAAAACAAAGGTACAGATGCGGCACTTTGAAAAAAGCTGCCCAAGATTGCCCAGGTTTGTATATGTCAACAACAGTACCATCCGCATCTTCATCACCAAACGTGTTGTCTCCCTTTACCACCGGCAAATAACACCAGATCAGCCCTAGAAGTTAACAATCTTAAAGTTTCTGTTAAAACAACTGTGTTGTCACTCCTCGGGGCTTCCTGCTACTGCTTAGAACTAGCCACGTGGTGGGGTCTCCCAGAGTCCTGCAGAGGCAGATCTTTGGCACTGCAGACCTGTTATCACCCATTCATTCTTTACACCATCAGTGTGTGTGCCTGTGTGTTTGTATGTGTATGTGTGTGTGTGTGTGTGTGTGTGTGTGTGTGAGTGCGCGCGCACTGATGAGGCATCTTCTCTCCAGACCCTAAGAAAATACCAAGTAGCAAGGGTGAAACTGGATCACACTTGTGGATATTCTCTAGGAACTCAGCCTAGCAACTTAAAATATTAACGAAGAGGACTCAGTCTCTTGCTACACTTCATTAGACTTTATTGCAACAATAGCTTGTAGGTTTTCTTAAAGCTCTTTTTTCCTAAGTGCCAACTCCAAGGGGTGATTCTTGAGTTCCACTTGACCTCTTTCTCTCTTGCATTTGAACACGTCCTCCTAGAATTTCCATAATTTTTCATGACTTGATTTATTTATAGACTCCCCTCCTCTTATCATTCTTTTTTGCTAGCTAGACTCTGGCTTTTCAGTGGTGGGCTTTCCAGAACAGTCCCTGAATCTCTTCATATATTCTTTTTCCTAGACCCTGCCCATATCCCAGTGAGTCCAAAATCTTAATTGAAGCTCTGCAGTAGCATGCCCTAAACACAAATTCTGCTCTTTCCATAGACCCCCAAAGCTCTACAAAGCCAAAATCTTATCCCTAACCCTACATCCCCCTGCTTTTTCATCACATAAGCTAAATATCAGAACAGCCCATCTCCCTTAGTCTAAGCTCGCCGATTTCATCACCTGAGTAAATCCGCATTCTTCCTCTGCCCTTTAATAGGGGTTCATCTCTCATTAGGACCCTCCTTTCTCCATCCCCTTTTGAGATGGGGTTTCTTTATGTTACCCAGGCTAATAGCCAACAGTGCTGCCTGGGATTGCAGGCAAGTGTGTCCCCCACCCCATCTTCTCTGTACTTTTCCTTCTACACCAGAGGTGTCTGTCTGCAATGCAGACTGGAGTCCCTTCCTCGAAGTCTCTGGGAACTTACCTAACATGAGCCTGTCTGGAGTCATAGGCAGCTCTCTCCTTCATCTTTCCACTCCCTTTGTCAGTGCCAAGCATGTCATACTTCATACTTCTTGGCTTAGTCTTATTTTGTCCCTGGCACACTAGGTCACAAGAGTGAGGACCCCCCCCACACACACACACACACCATGTATTGTACTGTCTAAGCCTCTGACACTCAAGCAAACTTCAGGTCACAGCTACACCCATTTTGTAGGAAGCACTGAAATACAGAGTGGGTAAGTAACATGCCTAATGTCACACAGGAAGTAGTAAAGCTGGGAACTAGACCCAGATAATCTGCTTATAACGTGTTCTCTCAGCTACTACAGTTTATTTCCTCTCTGGATTTCTGCAATTGGGGCAACTGCAACTCCTTTGCAATTTTATGGCCCCTAGATTAGATTTAGAACATCATCTGATAATCATTTGCCTCCAAGGCCAGGACAAAGACATGATCACATCCATCCTTGAGGTAATCTTGTTTGTTTTGTTTTTATATGGGGCCATTGGTGCCATAGCATTTGTATGGAGGTCAGAGGACAACCTCAGGTGTCAGCCCATGCTGTCAACTTTGTTTAAAGCAGGTCCCTGTTGTGTTTCCCCCTGACATGCCAGACTGGCTGACCCTTGAACTTCTGGGGATTCTTCAGTGTCTACCTTCTGCCTC
>LR756421.1:3304417-3352687 GCA_902729485.2 Mus minutoides
AAGACTGCATAGAGCTGTGGGTATACAGCTCAGTAGTGGAATGTTTATCTAACAACACAGTGACAAAGGGGACCCGGTGTGGTGGCACATGCTTTTAATTTAGCACTTGCTAGGCTGATGCAAGTCTAGGCCAGCCTGGTCTACATGGCAAGTTTCAGCCTGGTCTACATGACAAGTTCCAGCTCAGTCAACAACACACAGTAAGAGCCTAGCTCAAAAAAGTTACAATAATAACAATAGTGTCCATAGTGTTTATTTTTGTAGTAGGACAGTAATGTTCCTTGGCTGATGCATATTATATACATGGTCTTATGATAAGTGCAACAGCAGTTGTACCCATCCTACATTTCCAGGTTACAGAACCAAATGTGATAGGAGAGCATTAACTGCTGTTATTGTATGAGATTAACTGTTGTTATTGTATGAGATAAGCATGTTTGTGAAAATTGTCCTGGTTACTTTTTTTTTAATGGAAGGTTCCTGAAGATAAAGCATAAGTTACGATATTTGATTAACAGAAAGGTACTCATTATCATGTTGTTTCAAATACTTTAGTTTTTTGTTTCAAATACAGAAATGTGTGTGTGTGCGTGTGTATGCTGTGTGAGGGGATGAGACAGTGTTCTATAACGCCAGGCCTCCCTCTTCTGAGACAGGGTCTCCTACTGATTCTGGATATGGAAGCTAACAGCAGCCTCAAGGTCCTCTTACCTCAGTCTCACTCCCACAGTACTGGGGTTACAGACTGCTGTGCCTAACTTGTATGTGAATGCTGGCATCTGAATTCAGGTGCCCATGTTTAAGCAGCAAACTCTCTTACCTACTGAGCTCTCTCTAGCCCTCAAGTACATAATTTTAAAAACTACATTTTTATAGCAGTAATTTTGGTTCAGTTAAAAAAAAAGATGAAAACATCTGGCTAAAATCCAATGTTGTATACATGCATACATACATCCTTTTTACACCCATAATTATAATGGCATAGTGTTTGTAGATAGGTGACCAATCCACTCCTAGGTAGACCAATTTGAAAAGTGTTGCTGCAAAAGCTTCAAGTTTTCATATTAAGGTGAAATTCAGTGCAACTCTGTTTATTGAAACATGTAAAACCAAGTCTATAATTCTAGAATCTGTGTTTAGCAGAGAGAGAAGAAATCTGAAAAGACCGATTGCTAGCCTTTCTGGTAGTTCATTTATCTAAAATGAAGCCTGCAGGGTAGCTCTATACACCCAACTGCAGTTCTGAGAGGTGAGTCTGAGCCACGGAGTCACCGGCTTCTCACTCATAACGTCACCCGTGGATGCACTTCAATCCTGTGTTTACATAAAATGGGCTTACTGTACCCAGGCTTGCATATCCACAAATGTGTACTGGCTTTCACTGGTGTACCGTATTTTAGCATGAATAAAATACAGTGTAGAGCTTTCTGATGCAGAATTATAGTGTGTGTGTGTGTGTGTGTGTGTGTGTGTGTGTGTGTGTGTGTGTGCTGGAAATTGAACTCCGGGCCTCACACCTGCTCAGCACACCTGTGCCTCTGTACTTTGCTCTCAGCCTCCAAACGATACATGTTTAAGGAAGAAGCCATTTTAAAGATTAAGGAAGAAGCCCTTTTAAAGATTAGACCTGAGCCGGGCGTGGTGGCGCACGCCTTTAATCCCAGCACTCGGGAGGCAGAGGCAGGCAGATTTCTGAGTTCGCGGCCAGCCTGGTCTACAGAGTGAGTTCCAGGACAGCCAGGGCTACACAGAGAAACCCTGTCTCGAAAAACCAAAAAAAAAACCAAAAAAACAAAAACAAAAATAAAGATTAGACCTTATGCCTCACGTGGAATCCGCAGTGGCCACAGGCCCCAATTCAAACCAAAATTATAAGAGTAGGCTTAGAAATAAAAGCCTTTGCTGTCCCCTGCCCCAGTAAACGTTACCAGTGAAGCTGAAGGAATGACTGCCTGGGACTCTTTCCTCCACATTCTGAACCATTCGAAGAGGAATCCTTAATCAGGACAAAGGGAAAACCTCAGGGAATTTGGCATCATTATCCAATTCATAATAAAAAGTAATACTTTGGTGGGTCACCTTCTAAATAGAAAATAGGAATATTCACCAGAGCCAGTCTGTCACCTCAGGGTCCCTGCAGATCTGCTGACTTTAGCTGTTTCACACTCATGGTAGAGGATTGGGCTTGGAGCAAGTGACAGCTCGGACTGGGTGGGTCATCATAGGAAACTCAGACTGTCACTGCTGATGTCACAATGTCCTACTGTCCCAAAGTGAGCCTGCCTCTCTGCCCAAGTAGGCCCAGTCCTTCTAGATGAAACTCGTCTGCTCAGGTATCCATCGTGAACAACTTTCTCAGTTTCAATGGATGAGTCCAATGTGGAGACCATAACCACTGAAAGGAGTCCACAGATCAAGGCTGATGGTCCTGGTTCTTCGGGCATCTTCTACCAGGTATGTATGGCAGAAGAATGGATAGTACACAAGGTATAAAACTGTCTTTCTAGGGTTTGGTATTCTCAAGTACAAATTAAAGTATTGTGTTAATTTTAATAAAATTTCACAAAAATCCTGTTTGTTTGACTCATTGCTAGTGAACTATCCCCCCAAATCAAGGAAATAGCCAGGTTTGCACACCTGTAATCCCAGCTTGGGGAGACTGAGGCAGAAGAATATGAGTTCCAGGCCAGCAGGAGCCACACAGTTGAGACCCATCTCACAAAACAGAAAGAAAAAAAATTAGGAAAATATAATCAGTCTTACCTGTCACTCGGAGTGTGTGACGTTCATAGGCCACCACTGTTTCACAAGTGTAACGCCACAAGTGTGGGAAATGGGTGACCTTGTAAATTCACGGTGACATTTAAAAAAAATTAAGTCCTAATCTATTATTTAACACTTCATATATATCCAATGTATTACTGCGACGTTTTATGTTCTGTTTTCCAGATAGGACTTGTGCCGGGTGAGTGTTTATGCCTGAAGCACATCCTAGCTCAGAATACTTGTGTTTTCAGCCCCAGTGCTGATTGTAGGAACAGCCTCAGCCTTGGTCAGCCAGGCCTGGGCAATGACTGGCCCGAACAAGCAGCTCAGCAATATGGGAAGTTCCTATTCTGTTTCAATTGTTATTGAGAGGTGTTTTTTTTTTTTTTTTTTTTTTTTAATATGTGTGGCATTTTGCCTACAAATATGTCTGTGATTCTTGAAGCTCAGAAATAGGTGTTGAGTACCAGGCATGGTGGTGCACACCTTTAATCCCAGCACTCAAGAGGCAGAGGCAGGCGGATTTCTGAGTTTGAGGCCAGCCTGGTCTACAGAGTGGGTTCCAGGACAGCCAGGGCTACACAGAGAAACCCTGTCTCGAAAAACCAAAAAAAAAAAAAAGAAAGAAAAAAAAAAAGAAAGAAAGAAATAGGTGTTGAATCTCCTGGGACTAGACTTAAAGGCAGTTGTTAGCTGCCATGTTCATGCTGGAATTTGAACCTATGTCCTCAGGAAAAGTATTCAGTCCCTTAATAACTGAGGCATCTTTCCAGCCCCAAAGTCAATATTCTTACCTTCAGAAAATAAAGAGAAAACAAAGTAAATCTGGAATATTTATATATGGCAAACAGAAAGCACAGACATTTAGCACTTGGGAAGTGAAGATAGTTCAGTTGGAACAAAATATTGGACAAGAGAAAAATAAAATACAATCTTAGTAGACATCTCAACGATAGAGGTACAGCTCATATAATAGTCTTGCCTATCATGCACAAGCTCTGGTTCATCCCCCCCCCACACACACACACACCCACAACCCATAATCAGGTGTGGTGGCATACCTTCTAATGCCAGCACTCAGGTGGGGCAGAAGAATCAAAGGTTTTCATCATTGGCTATATACTTAGTCAAGGGCTGCCTTAACTATATGAGATTCTGTCTCAAATGTGTCTGTGTGTGTGTGTGTGCGCGCGTGAGTGTGTGCATATGTATATGCCTGCCGTTAACACATATTTTTAAGTGTGTATAGCAATCTTGGAAGCTTGTTTTGAGGTACTGGGTCATTAAACCTAAGGTCTTATGTATGCCAGACAAGCAAACCCTCTACTACTGAACCACATTCCAGCCTCTTTTTTACCTCTTGGTTGTTGATGGTTTTGATTCAGAACCAAGGTTGCCAAGCCTGACCTTGAATTTACCTCTAATTGGCCCTGACCTTGTGCCTTCCTACCCACAGAGGATAATAATTTCAAAGGGAAATAGTTTCAAAGAAATTATTTAGAATGAATGGGAAAGGTTTCAAGAATTAAATTTCTTTGCAAATATTAGAAAATGGAAATATCAGTCTCAGGTTAGGCTAAAGAAACAAGAATAATAAAAATAACTAAAAGCAGACAGGTGGTAGCACACACCTGTAATCCCAGCACTCAGGAGGCAGAGGCAGGTGGCTCTGAATTTGAGAGCAGCTGGTTCCACAGAGCTAGTTTTCGGATAGCCAAGGCTATACAGAAGCTATACAAACATCTATTTGCATATATTATGAGACAATCATTTTGAGGAAATATCTAGAAATAAATGCCATTGAGAAATCAAAAAGTTAAGCCCAGTGGGTTTTACATAGGAAAATCTAAGAACCTTTTAATGTAGTGTAAGAGACAAAGGAGAACCTTTTAGCGCAATTGAATGAGGAAGTGACTGGGCTAGATTCCTTATGGGTGTGTCATGGTGCAGCTGCATTTAATTGGCCAGCAGTGAGATAGACTGTCACCCACAGCTTGCTGGAATGGACCCAAACTGAGTTTTAGAGAATTTGATGTTTGAAGGTTGTCTTTGCTTTTGTCTTCTGCACTGTGGTAAAAGAGGTCCCATGGTTTTCTTGATAACCCTGACTACAGATGGGATGGGTGGGGTGGATGTTGACTGGGGAGGAAGGAAGCCTGAGGCTTGTGGCTGGGCAGGCCTGCTGAGCTCCGGGTGTGAGTGGGGAGACAGCACAACCCGCAGGTCAGGCCTAGCTGGAAGAAGCAGCCATTGGGAGGGGTTGAGAGAGAGGTTCTCTTTATTCTGCTATGGACTCTTAGCTGTGAAGTAAGACAACGCCTCACTTGTCTATGCAAATGAGCTGGGCTGCATTCCTTGGGTGAATTCTGTGGCTCGCATTGGGCTCTTAGTGTACTAGCACTGAACCAGGGCTTAAGTTGGCTGATTTGGGGCCTGAGAGAGGCTTTGGCTTATTTCAGATGGGGCGGTGTTCATAAGAGCTAATAAGCACCTTTGATAAGTATCAAGTCACTGTGGTTGGGATTTTCCATGGCACCTCTGATATCTGAACTTGAGATCCCTTAGTCTTTTTGTTTGTTATTGTTTTAAAGTTAGGTTTGTTTTTTGTTTGTTTGTTTTGTTTTGTTTTTTTACAATTTACAAACTGGACTATGACATCACATTTGAAGCTTCTGAACTAAGCCAGAGGGTTACATCAACTAGTCACGGAAGGGAAATATGTCCCACTTTGTTTATTGCCACATGACTGGGCAAATGACACCTCCCTCCTCTGAGGTCCACTTCCTCAGACTGGAAACAAAAGTTTGCACTAAATAAATACTTAGTCCTCCCTATGCCAAAGTTTCTGGAAGTATAGCTGTTTTCAGTAAGTCACCTGTTTCAACAGAATGCCTGTGTGCCACTGCACTCTAGAAGAGAAACACACAGTTCTGGCAGACCTGCCCAAGCTACTCAACCAGGAGTTCTGTCAAGCCCTATGGAGTCTGTGTGAGGTGAGAGATCGCTGAGAAAACTGCAAGTGCTGGGGCTCAGGGCGGGGTGCACAGCAAGCAGAAGGTTAGCTTGTCAACAGGAGAGGCCAGCATGAGTTGCCTGAATCTGTCCTTGAACCAAACTGGTCATTTTACCTAGAAGTGATAATGACCCATTTCCTAACTTCTTTGGCCCCAGAGTCCTCATCTGTAAAAGGCCCACCTGATAACCTGTGTGAAAGGTAAAGAAGACAATACATACAGTGCAAGGTGACAAGCAGTGCTGCCTATTCTAGGAGAGGTGTCACGTGAGCTGGGGTTGGAAGGATGAACGGCAGTATATACCAAGCTGAGATGCTTTTGTTCTGTTTCCAAAACTCAGAAGTTTTATATGCCAAGATCAGTTAATTTGGAAAGCAGCCATCTTTTCTACTGAATTGTATTTGTATTATACTACCCTTCACAAACTAAACAATAACCCAAATAAGTCATGATCATAGCAAATATTGTGGATTGATGATGAAGGCAGCATTGACTAGACTCTGATCTTTTGAAACACTAGGTTGACAGTTGACACAGATTCTTCTGACAGCCAATTGGCTCTTGGCATCTGGAGACACTAAGCAGAAGTCTACTTGGTCATTGGTAAATGTCTGTACCATTATGACATATCTCCTCCAGACCTCCAGAGAATGTGATAAGAAGTTAAGATGGCAGTGGCCAGTGATGGCTCAGGAAACATTTTTAACCACTTCACGATACAGAAGAACAGTAAGACGTGGGCAGCACACTCCTGTCTACACAGTGATGCTGTTGTTGAGGTCCACGGCCTTGATAATGATAGCGTCTGCCACCAGCAGCTATACTCGAAGCTGCTTGCTATTGTTCTCAAGACAGGCTGAGACAGGAGGATCACAAGTTCCAGAACAGTCAAGCTATACAGTAAGAGCCTGTCTTGAAAATACTAGCAAACAGCTTGGAGTGTAGCTGCTGGTGGTAGACATTGTCTTTACTGAGGCCCTAGACTAAATGCCCAGCACAGACAAAAACTTGACCCATTAAATCAAAATGTATAGTATGACAACTGATTTTATCAATGGTCAACTAAAATCTTATTTGATTGTAAAAGAATCCAAGATACACCTCATGATCATGCAGAAATAGCATTTAATAAAATCTAACACACACTCATGATATCTATTTTTATCAGAGTTCTCTAGGTGAATAGAACTGATGAAAAGACAATATATAAATATGTGTGAACATATTAAGAAAAAGAATTATTTGAGTGACTTACAGGCTGTGGTCAAACTAGTCAGGATGTCTCCTGACAGAAAGGTTCAGAACTTAGTGGTTCAGTTTGTGAGGTTGGATGTCTCAGTTCAGCCTATGCTGAAATCCTGACCAAGTTGATTCTAATGGTATGAAAGTAATGCATTCACAGCGAGAAAGATGAACTTGCCAGGGAGTGTGAAGGCAAGCGGCTAAAAAACAAAAGCTTTCTTCTTCTATGTCCTGTGTAGACTGCCACCAGAAGTTGTGGCCCAGATTTACGGTGGGTCTTCTCACCTCAAGTGAGACAATCAAGAAAATTTCTTCAGCCATGCCCAGCTGCTTGTGTTCTAATTGATTCCAGATGAAGTCAAGTTGACAGCCAGAATTAGCCATCACAAGTCTACCCTCTATCAACTTGACACACAATCACATCTCCTTATGTCATGCTTAATTTACAAATGGAAACAATAACTTGATCATAATTACACCTAATATGATGTAACTCTCCCATGAACAGCCACAAAGTGTCCCACGTCCATCTGTAAATGAATGATACATTTTAGAATGTCCCTTGAGGGACATTCTTTAAGTGCCTCATAACTATGTAGCCATTGCTATTATATCAATTGATATTACATAATAAAGAAATAGAGGAAAGAAAATAAGTCTGCTCTGTGTGTGTGTGTGTGTGTGTGTGTGTGTGTGTGTGTGTGTGTTAGCAGGTCTTGGATCTTAGAGATGTGACCCATACCTTCATTCCTTTAGAGTCTGAGTTCTTTGTCATCTAGCTTTGACTGTGTTGTTGTAGTTTCCTATTGACTTTAATCACAGAATATTATAATACCAAGAAAGACTCCCTCATGAACCTCCTACACTCTAGACATAACCATCCTTACTTCCTTTGTGGAGAAACAATCCAATTTTTTTTTTTTTTTTTTTTTTTTTGGTTTTTCGAGACAGGGTTTCTCTGAGTAGTCCTGGCTGTTCTGGAATTCACTCTGTAGACCAGGCTGGCCTCGAACTCAGAAATCCGCCTGCCTCTGCCTCCCAAGTGCTGGGATTAAAGGCGTGTGCCACCACCGCCCGGCTCCAATCCAATTTTCCTCCTGGTGATCTGGATCAATCACCCATCCTAACACAGATATTCCTTTCTTAGCCTGTTGGTTTAAGGACATCAGAAACCCAAAGTGGCCAGGGAAGTGTGAGCTTCCAGTTCAATGGAATGTTTAGTGTAGCTCCTGGCAGGAGTGCTCACCCAACTAGAACCAAAACTTCTAGGCCAGCACAACTTATGGTCATGGTAACAAGAAGCAAAATTTTCCTAATGAGTCACTAGGGGTGGCAGTGGAATAATTCTCATTTCCACCCCTGGATTCCTAGACCCCGTGAATCCTGACCAGAAGAGAAGCAATGTTGATCCAAAGCACCTTCTTTCTTGAGAACCCTGCTACAGCTCTCCTGGCTACTGGCACATAATTGGTTCTATAACTGTGTCTTAAAAGGCCATTCCACTCTTATACAAAACCAGCTGCTTCAGGATTATGGGGGAACATGGTAAGAACAGTGGAATCCATAAGTGTGGGCCCACTGTCACACTTCTCTGGCTGAGTAGTGAGTTCCTTGTTCAGAAGCAGTACTGTGTGGTATACCATAATGCAGGATAAAGCATTCTGTAAATGCATGGATGGTGGTTTTGGCAGAAGCATTACATGGAGAAAAGGCAAACCCATAGCCAGAATAAGAATCTATGCTAGTAAGGACAAAGTGTTTCCATTTCCACAAAGGAAATGGTCCAATATAGTCAACCTGCCACCAGGTCACTGGCTGGTCACACCAGGAAATTGTGACATATTGGATCTCAGTGTTGGTCTCTGCAACTGGTAGACCAGGCACTCAGCAGAAGCTATATGCAGACCAGCCTTACTTAATGGCAGACCATGTGTTGCATCCATGCATAACCTTCATCTCTGTCACCATGGCCACTTTGTTCGTGGGTCCTTTGGGTAACGATAGGGATGTCTAGGGAAAGAGGCTGACACTCAACAGATTGGGGTCATCCTAATAGACTTGATTAATGACCTCCTCAACAGAAGTTACTTTTGGATGAACATTTACATGGAACACAACTATCTTCATATCCTTTGCCCATTCAGAGAGATCTGTCTGCATCTTCTCCAGATGTCGTTCTCACCAATTTTTCAATCATGCTCTTTCCAAGTCCCTGGCCAGCCAGCCAGCCAATCCATTCATTACAGCCCATGAATCAGTGAACAACTTCACATCTGGCCGCTTCTCCTTCCAAGAAAAATGTCAAACCATGTGCTCTGCCTGAAGTTCTGCCCACTGTGAAGATTTTCCCCCAGTGGTATCTTTCAGGGTTGTCCCAGAAGGGTTTATAATGCTGCAGCTCTCCACTTCTGGGTGTTGTCTGAGTGGCATGCAGAACCATCAGTAAGCCAGATACTAGCCTTTTGTTCCTCAGACAGTTGATCATAGAGCACACTTTAAAGCTATAGGCACATACATAGGAGCAGAAGACATTTTAACAGTAGAACTCATAGGTGTCAGAACATGATCCAAGAATGGGATCATGTGAGATATCTGAGTGCTTGTGAGAAAATTCCAAGAAAACAAGAGAAGATCTTATGACCTCGGTGTGTTCAGAAGTGTGAAATTGTTCTTGGTTTATGCTTTCATGTAGCAGATAGTTAGTTTACTTCAAATTATTCATTACAACTGGTTATTCTTGTTTGTTCATATGCCTCTATGGAAAAACATATCTTTTCTCTGTGCAGCTTGTTCCCCACATGTAGCTTACTTTTGTGCCTGTACATTTTATTCATGTGACCCCTCTAACCCACAGAGTATACACTGTCTGATGTCCTGAATAAAGTTTGCTATTGCATGAAACTTTAGTCTGCCTCATTTCTCAGCTCTACCACTGTAGTGATGAGTTTGGGCTACAGCACTTTGGTGGTATTTTGATTTTAGCCTATAACACCATGTGAAAACCATGCTTTCAACTCTATATCATATATTTCAATGCTAAACAATTTAAGTTTGATCATGAGTCTATAACTAGTCTTCAACCCCATCAGAAATCTGAGAAAGATTTAAATATTACCTGAGTATATAGGAAGCACCAAACAAAGCTTCTAAAACTTAAACAATGGTAGAGACAGCTGACTACCTCTGCACAGCCCCTATTCCTTATAACCTTGGAGCATCTGTCTTCTGCCTTCTGTCTCAGAACCATCTGACAGACCTAGAAATGGAGCAGGAACTATGAAGGACTAATTTGCTCTATATTGGCAGAGCTAAGCTGTCATCTCTCCTGCATTCTGTGTCCTTTCCTGGACATATTTTGTCTGTAGATGAGTAGGGCAATTTTCCCCCATGGATACCTTGCCACAATAGACAACCTTGAGTGGAGGTAAAGATGCTCAATTCTTCTTTGAAGGAGAATGGGGAAGCTGTCAGGAGCAGACATGGCTAGTTGTCAAATGATCCTTAATAATGAAATAATATTGTCACATTCTGTGGATTTCTGATGTTTTTGAAGACTATCTATTTGAACCTTAGCTACTCTTAGACATTTATATTTGAGTAGATTGAAAGCATTTTATTATAATTAGAATCTAACATAATCATGAATTTATTATCTGGCCCTTAACTTGTGTTATAAGTAACACATCTTAAATAGTTTGTAATAGCATCTATTACAAACTGGAGCAAAGCCTTGTGTTCTTAAGTGAGTTGCATAGGCACAAAGCCTATCTAAAAGTAACAATATTAATTTCAAATTTTGTATCAATATGCAAATTTATACCAATGAAAAGCTTAATTCTCTATTAATGTATAAATCTGTGCCAATGTAAGAAAAACTTCAATTTTGAATCATTTGCAAAGATTTCTATCAATGTAACATTATGCCTACATAATGCTTTGTTCAAAGATAAAATTTAGTAATCAATCTTATCTATTTCCTCCCTGATCAAAATTATGACCATTCCCAAAGTATCCCCTAAAATGATCTATATCTATAATTTGTAAAATAACCATAACCAGAAGACACCCAAACCCAGGGGACTGGGCTGACAACTCTGCATGGCTTCTTCATGCTGAATAGGGATGATGAGAAATTTTTTAAAGGGGTGGAAAGGAGTAGGAAAATTAGAAAAATTGGTTAGACTTAAGAAAGCTAGTTTTCCTGTAGGGGTCTGCAACCCTATAGATGGAACAACAATATGAACTAATCAGAACCCCCAGAGCTCATGTCTCTAGCTGCATATGTATTAGAAGATGGCCTAGTTGGCCATTATTGGGGAAGAAAGGCCCTTGGTCTAGCAATGTTTATATGCCCCAGTACAGGGGAATGCCAGGGCCAAGTAGTTGGAGTGGGTGGGTAGGGGAGCAGGGTGGGGGGAGGATATAGGGAACTTATGGATAACACTTGAAATGTAATTGAAGAAATTATCTAATAATAAATAAATTTATTTATTTATTTATTAAAAAAGAAAGCTAGCTTTAGGGAGTTGGAGAGATAGCTCAGCCATTAAGAGCACTGCTCTTCCAGAGGTCCTGAGTTCAAATCCCAGCAACCACATGGGACCCAATTCCCTGTCTAAAGACAGCTACAGTGTACTTACATGTAATAAAAATAAAAAAACAGAAAGCTAGCTTTACCATCTGTTATCCAGTCTCCGTATGTTTAGAAGGGCCAGGGCTTGTCTGAAGCTCTGACTGGGTCCATCTGAAAGGTGGGATGAGGTGAGATCATCTGGTATCAGCAGCAGTTCCTGAAGCTGTTCTTGTAGCAAGTCTCTGGACAGCATCAGTTCAGCCTCTCTGAAGATGAATATTGTCAAAGCTGTACATTCTGTAATATATGAATCTCACAATCAAAATTTTAATATCATTAAGATATTCGTATTAATTGTGCAGGTGCACAGATTGGTTAAGGATGAAATTTTGCTCCTTCTTTGAGCAGGTGAGAGACAACTGTCTTTTTATGTTTTATTAATAACCAATTATAATAAACATGTGAAAGATGGCATGATGAATTTTAAGGATTCTATAGTAAACAAGATTTATTGTCTAATTTTAGCTGAAGTTTTGGCTAGAGACATTTTTATTTCTAAGCCAGTTCCTACATTGAGGAATCAACAGATCAAGCTACCTGTCCCGTTTAATTTTCTTGAATTTTTTGAGATCTTCAGGGGGTCTTCCCCTGTCATATCCGATCCCTATTATTCTGGAATGGGTCTAAAGTCTTTTCTCCTTACCTGTCAACACAAGTACAGAGCCTCTCTCCCAAAATAGCTTGTCCTTGGTCTAGTAACTGAAAATCATTAAAGGTATAGCTTGACCTCTCTCCCAGAAGAATTTTAATATAACCACAAGCTCATAACCACACACATTTTGATAATTAAAACAATTCAAAGCAATTAAAGCAATCTAAACAAATATTGATATATTGAGATATTGCTTCTTCATCATCTGCTTTTCAACCTATAATTTAACATCAAAAGCCTCAATATTTACTACATATATAAAATATTTATACATAAATTTAGACTTAAATCCTGCCTACTGTGAAGATTAATATTTCTGTGACTACATATGGTAATATGCTCCTTTCTCTTTATATAATTCTCTCTCTCTCCCTATCTCTACCCCCTCTCTCTCTTTGTTTTTTGTTTTGTTTTGTTTTGTTTTTTTGAGTCACGGTTTCTCTGTATAGCCCTGGCTGTCCTAGAACTCACTCTGTAGACCAGGCTGGCCAAGAACTCAGAAATCCACCTGCCTCTGCCTCCCAAGTGCTGGGATTAAAGGCATGTGCCACCACTGCCCGGCTATAATTCTCAAGACCTAAGTTTCTACTGTCTGAGGTAGACTAGGCTCCCTGACCCCTGCTTTCCAATCTAACTTTTAAGTACTGAAAGCCTCAATATTTATTATCTATGTCTTCTTACTGTATAAGCCTACTTCCAGGCTCTATTTATGTTGAACCAGGCAAAAGCAATCCCAGAAATCTCATGTGAGCCACATGCAAAGATTTTGAGACTTTACCTTGGCAAGACTTTTAAATTTCTTTAAAGCATTTTTTCATGCAATCTCCCTTCTGTCCTTAAAAACAATTAAATCAAATTTATTTGTCCCTACCCTTTGATTATGTTTGTAGGAAGCAGGATGTGTCTACCATTTGTATCTCTGCCTCTCATTGTCTTCCTCCTAGCAGGTGAGGTGGCTGTGTTCTTTTGTTCTAGTGCGGGAACCACAAGACTGTGACTCAGCTTGCTGAGAAACTCTTTCTCCCTCCTCCTAAACTATATCATTGTGTGTGAATTCCATCTGATAATCTCTAAATAATTTTCAAAATGAATTCTTACCTACCATGTTGGCCACTGTCTGTAGTGGTGAGTTAGGGCTACACTGCTTTGGTTCTTAGCTGCGCACCCACCCAGGAGCTGTCTGGATTCAAGAATGCAAGACACATACACACACTCTCTCTCTCTTTCTCTCTCTCTCTCTCTCTCTCTCTCTCTCTCACACACACACACACACACACACACACACACACACACACTAGTTAATTTTAAAATGTCTTGCCTACCTCAAAAGCCACTCTTAAACCTTCCCCTACTACCCCAGGCCCAGCTGGGGAAGTGGCCAGCCACTTGCCAAATTCTTACTCATTGCCTCTCTCTCCTGCAGCTCTAAATCTCTTCCACCTCACACCAAATCATGGCAATTTTGTCTCCTCCCCTTGCGTCCAAGCCCACACAACTCTAAGGATTCCGCCCCGTCTCCCTTTGCCCAGTCATTGGCCACTGGCATCTTTATTGATCAATCAAAAATCAATTGGGGACAAGGACCTTTCGTGTTTAGCAGATTCTCGGTTGAATCAAAGCATTAGAACCAATCTCCAACACACCACCTCTAAAGTGGTAAAAAAAAAAAAAGATAGATAGATAGAGAGATAGAGAGATAGAGAGATAGAGAGATAGAGAGATAGATAGAGATTTGGGTAATAGATTCATGTAAACTTTCTTATGCCCTTGGAATCATACATACCATTTTAATTTAATAATGGATTGCTGCTGTGTATATACTATTTAATGACTTGGTGGGTCAGATACCCAGCTCAGGTTGCATAATAACTCAATGGCCATTGGTAAACATTTAGTTTCCACTAAGGCCCAATAGCAAACCAAGAGCTATCTCTCAAAGGGAGAATAGTTGTCTCTAGATGATTGTAGAACCTTATTCCAAAATCCCAAGGATCTCCTTTGTGATTCAGCTACAGATTCTAAATGGTCCAAACAGCATCTTTATCTTCCATGGACTCCTCTAGTACCATTACATCTGCTGGGTCACATGGTCCGGGTGGTAGACCATTCTGCACATCAGCCTGAATCTGTTAAAGTGCTTTCTCCTATTCTAGGCTCCACCGAAAGCTAAGTTTTCCAAGTCACTTGGTTTATGAGCCAGAGTAACACACACACACAAGTGAGGGATATACTGTCTTCAACATTTAAACAGTCTGAAATGTTGTGTGTCTTCCTTGGTAGCTGGAAGGGCCAAGTGCAATATCTTGTCCTCCTTAGAAGGAATATATTTTCAGCTCCCCACACCACTGGACTCCTAAGAATTTCACTGAAATTGAAGGCTCTTGAATTTTGGTTGGATTTATTTTCAATCCTCTGATTCGAGTGTGTGTTACCAACAAGTCCAATGTGGTTGCTACCTCCTGCTCATTTAGTCCAATCAACATAATGTCATCAATAAAATGGACCAGTGTGATATTTCATAGACAAGACAAAGACCATAACTATCCTTTCAAGTTATGGTATATGATACAAGGCTGGAAAGTTGCATACATTTGAGGTAAAAACCATAAAGGTATAAAGTAAATTGCTTCTGGTAGTCCTTGTAGAGAAGCATTTGCTATATCTGTAGTTGCATAATGGAGAAGTGCTAATTTGCTAAAGTAAGGACACCACATCTGGTACATCAGCTGCAGTTAAAGCTACCACTTGAAGTTTGTGATAATCGGCTGTCAGTCTCCATGGTCAATTTGTTGAAGAGCTGAAGGGAAACGTAGGAACCACCATCCCTGAATCATTCAAGTCCTTGACATGGCACTAATATCTACAGTTCATCCAGGTTCAACAGAATCTTTGGTTCACTGTTTACCTTCATTGACGCAACTCCAATGGCTTCCATTTGGCCTTTTCAACCATTACAGCCCTCACACCACTCCACAGGCCAAGAAGCCAATATGGGAATTCTGTCAAGTTCTAATTATATTTATCCTAATTATGCATTCTGGAACTGGGGAAATAAATGTACAGTTTGTTGGGAGACCTCCTGCACGCACCGTGAGCTAGACTCAACCCAAAGTCAATTAACGGCTTGATGTCTATAAGCTCCACTTTAACTGGAGGGGCACAATGTTTCTCGAAGTTTCCCAGAACTGATGTCAGTATCTAATGGACTCTAGAAAGTGATTGTTTCATTTCTCCAAGTGTACAGTGAGGATGGAAGAAAGGCTAACAGTAAACTCTCAGATATTTTAGAAAGATTCTTCCTCAGATAGATATGGCCATCCCTTTACTTAAGGGGTTTAGGGTCTACAGACTGTCTCAAGTCTGGAAATTGGTTTATAGGCGGAGTTCCCTCTTACTATTATGATCCAATGTAGCCTTTCTTTCATTTGTTCCAGAATTCTGCTTATACAAATTGAATAAGAATATAGTAGACTGATCTGTTTCTTCCTGGAAACATCAAGACTGATTAGCCAATAGCAAAGGCCCATATGGGGCATGCTACTGTAAATACCACTTTGCTTGTGTTCCCTATTACAATAACTTCAATCATCTCGCCTTTAAAGAATTTCAGCTCTGCCACCTGGTCCCTGATACTCTGGGGTCCAGTCAACCCATCATATTTAACTCATCCAGTCAGGCAGCAGCATCTCCAACTCTTAAGGTCTAGTACAAAGAAAAGCCACCACAAAGCTCTTCAAATGTGCTACTGCCCTCTCATCCTTTTGGGTCTTAGAGGATTCGTGAAGATCATGTCTTCTGGTCCTTCCTATCATAGAGGATTAGGTTTCATACATCATATTCACTCTATTGTTATAGTTTCCCTGATCCTTAATTCCCTCATCAACACTAAGCCAAGGGATATCAGGTATCTCCAACTCCCTTAAGGAGGCCATCTTTTGACAAAAGGTTCAACCAACAATAAAATAAATGTTGACCCCTTAAAAAAAACCTGTTCAAGTGTCCATATTAAACTTAGAATCTCCACTCTGTAGAGATGTGGTGGCTGTGTGATGTGTGATGGCCAATCTGGGTTGTCAACTTGACATCATCTAAGATAAACTGAAACACAAACACCTAGACAGGCATAGGAAAGAATTTTCTTTATTGCATTTGAAGTAAGAAGAACCACCCCAACTCTGGGGCCACAGCTTCTAGTGGCATGAAAGGACATGGAAGAAGGGAGCCTTTGCTTTTTGCCAGTTTGCCCTCTCTCTCACTGGCAAGTCCATCCATTTTTCTGCTGAGGCATTACTTTCATGGGTATTTTGTTCCCTATTCTAAGGAAGAATGACGTATCCACACGCTGGTCTTCCTTCTTGATTTTCTTGTGTTTTGCAAATTGTATCTTGGGTATTCTAACTTTCTGGGCTAATATCCACTTATCAGTGAGTGCATATCTACTGACTTCTTTTGTGATTGGGTTACCTCACTATGGATGATATCCTCCAGATATATCCATTTGCCCAAGAATTTCATAAATTCATTGTTTTTAATAGCAGCATAGTACTCCATTGTGTAAATGTACCACATTTCTGTATCCATTCCTCTGTTGAGGGATATCTGGGTTCTTTCCAGCTTCTGGCTATTATAAATAAGGCTGCTCTGAACATAGTGGAGCATGTGTCCTTATTACCAGTTGGAACATCTTCTGGATATATGCCCAGTAGAGGTATTGCAGGATCCTCTGGTAGTACTATGTCCAGTTTTCTGAGGAACTGCCAGACTAACTTCCAGAGTGGTTGTACAAGCTTGCAGTTTCACCAGCAATGGAGGAGCGTTCCTTTCTCCACATCTTCGCCAGCATCTGCTGTCACCTGAATTTTTGATCCTAGCCATTCTGACTGATGTGATGTGGAATCTCAAGGTTGTTTTGATTTGCATTTCCCTGATGATTAAGGATGTTGAACATTTTTTCAGGTGTTTCTCAACCATTTGGTATTCCTCAGTTGAGAATTCTTTGTTTAGCTCTGTACCCCATTTTTTAATGGCATTATTCGTTTTCCTGGAGTCCAGCTTCTTGAGCTCTTTGTAGATATTGGATATTAGTCCCCTATCAGATTTAGGATTGGTAAAGATCCTTTCCCAATCTGTTGGTGGCCTTTTTGTCTTCTTGACAGTCAGTATCTTTTGCCTTACAGAAGCTTTGCAATTTTATAAGGTCCCATTTGTCAATTTTTGATCTTACAGCACAGGCCATTGCTGTTCTGTTTAGGAATTTTTCCCTTGTGCCCATATCTTCGAGGCTTTTCCCACACTTTCTCCTCTATAAATTTCAGTGTCTCTGGTTTTATGTGGAGTTCCTTAAACCACTTAGACTTGACCTTAGTACAAGGAAATAAGAATGGATCATTTGCATTCTTTTACATGATAACCGCCAGTTGTGCCAGCACCATTTGTTGAAAATGCTGTCTTTTTCCACTGGATGGTTTTAGCTCCCTTGTCAAAGATCAAGTGACCATAGGTGTGTGGATTCATTTCTGGGTCTTCAATTCTATTCCATTGATTTACTTGTCTGTCGCTGTACCAGTATCATGCAGTTTTTACTACAATTGCTCTGTAGTACAGCTTAATGTCAGGCATGGTGATTCCCCCAGAGGTTCTTTTTTTGTTGAGAATAGTTTTTACTATCCTAGATTTTTATTATTCCAGATGAATTTGCAAATTGCCCTTTCTATCTCAGTGAAGAATTGAGTTGGGATTTTGATGGGGATTGCATTGAATCTGTAGATTGCTTTCGGCAGGATAGTCATCTTGACTATATTAAAGCTGCCAATCCATGAGCATGGGAGATCTCTCCATCTTCTGAGATCTTCTTCTATTTCTTTCTTCAGGGACTTGAAGTTCTTGTCATACAGATCTTGCACTTCCTTAGTTAAAGTCACACCAAGGTATTTTATATTATTTGTGACTATTGTGAAGGGTGTTGTTTCCCTAATTTCTTTTTCATCCTGTTTATCTTTTGTGTAGAGAAAGGCCACTGATTTGTTTGAGTTAATTTTATATCCAGCTACTGCGCTGAAGCTGTTTATCAGGTTTAGGAGTTCTCTGGTGGAATCTTTAGGGTCACTTATATATACTATCATATCATCTGCAAACAGTGATATTTTGACTTCTTCCTTTTCAGTTTGTATCCCCTTGATCTCCTTTTGTTGTCAAATTGCTCTGGCTAGGACTTCAAGTACTATACTGAATAGGTAGGGAGAAAGTGGGATTGCTTCCAGTTTCTCTCCATTTAGTTTGATGTTGGCTACTGGTTTGCAGTATATTGCTTTTACTATGTTTAGGTATGGGCCTTGAATTCCTGATCTTTCCAAGACTTTTATCATGAAAGGGTGTTGGATTTTGTCAAATGCTTTCTCAGCATCTAATGAGATGGTCATGTGGTTTTTGTCTTTGAGTTTGTTTATATAGTGGATTATGTTGATGGATTTCTGTATATTAAACCATCCCTGCATTCCTGGGATAAAGCCTACTTGGTCACGATGGATGATCATTTTGATGTGTTCTTGGATTTTATTGAGTATTTTTGCATCGATATTCATAAGGGAAACTGGTCTGAAGTTCTCTTTTTTTGTTGGATCTTTGTGTAGTTTAGGTATCAGAGCAACTGTGGCTTCATAGAATGAATTGGGTAGAGTACCTTCAGTTTCTATTTTGTGGAATGGTTTGAGGAGAGTTGGAATTAGGTCTTCTTTGAAGGTCTGATAGAACTCTGCATTAAACCCATCTGGTCCTGGGCTTTTTTTGGTTTGGAGACTATTGATGACTGCTTCTATTGAAGATGAAATCTTAAGGGAATGCCTCCATGGTATTGTAGGCAAGACTGTAGGACATTTTTTTTGACTCGTGATTGATGAGGAAGGGCTTGTATCACTGTGGGCAGAGACACCCCTGGGAAGGTAGTCCTGGGGTGTGTAAGAAAACAAACTGAACAGGTAGTGAGGAGCAAGCCAGTAAGCAACACTGCTCTACACCCTCTCCATCAGCTCCTGCTTTCAGGTTCCTCCCTTAAGGAACTTTCCTGAGTTCCCTGAGTGATGAGTGACAAGCTATAAGATGAAATAAACCCTTTCCTTGCAACTTGGTTTTGGTCATGGTGTTTTATCACAGCAATAGAAACCCTAGCTAAGCCACTACTTAGTATGAGTTCTCTTTTGTAAAATAGACCTTAACTCCAGTTTTAAAAAAAATGTTTGGTTACCTCTATAATTTTTGCCACCTCTGTAAATCTTTGTCCCCGTGTTATACCAATAGGCAGAGCTTGCCAGCATATCAGCATTCTGGCATACAGGGTCAAACTCTAGGTAGGTATTTTTTTCTCCTTAACACCTTCAGCCTTATGAAAGCTAGCCAGCAGAAGGACATTTTCTCATCATTTCCAGATGAATTTCTCTGTCCTGAAACCAAATGTGTGCTATCTTCAACAACAGACTCTTACCGTCTAGTTCTGGTGGGCAAAGAAGCAATGACAGTAGCCTGGGTTAATGTGAAGTCTCTAGGGCCTCACTGACCAACAGCTCACAGAGAGCAGCCCAGTCTGGTGCTGAGATTGTCTTAGGGGGCTGGCTGTATTGTCTGCCCACCCATGCCACCATTCAAATTCCTTTTGTTTGTTTGTTTGTTTAATATTAGCTATGAAGTGCTGGTTTTCCATAAATTTATCAAATATCTTTTCTCCCTTAATTTGCTTTTGTCAGGGTATTTTAAAATGGCAATAGGAAAAGTTACTAAGTCAGTTTGGCGGTGTGTGTGTGTGTGTGTGTGTGTGTGTGTGTGTGCGCGCGCGCGCTAGGGATTAATCCCAGGACCTTACACAGGCTAACCCCATACTGAGCTATATTGCCTAACTCCTTGAGAATTATTTCTAAACTAATATAAAGGCAATAATGAGGATTACTATATACAAAGAAACGAGTCAGCCATTGCTTGGGGCAGAAGGAACTTATGTCACTGATGAGGCTTGCGGGACAGGGACAGGAGATTGTGGTACCAAGGCATTCTGATTCCAGAAGCTGTAAGGCAAATATCTAGTGATGAGGACAGTCTGGGAATCCCATAGCCCAGAAGGAACAGTGTCCCCAGGGTCACTGCAGGGTTCTGGAGAAAAAAGCAAGATGCTTCCCCTCTGCCTATGGCTTGAGAGGTGTGAGCAGGGCTTTCAGGATGCTTGGAAGGATTGAAAAGTCTATCATGGCTGCAACCTGAGAAAGTGTGAGCACAAGTGTGCCAGCAGGAGAGAAGCCATGACCAAGGGTTCCCTGTGGTACTCTGAATGAAAAGCCCCTCCCCATAGGCTCATATAATTGAATACTTGCTCCTGCCCCCAGGCCCTGTTAGTGTAACTGTTTAGGAAGGATTTGGGGTGTTTCCATGCTAGAGAAGGTGTGTGGCTGAGGGAAACCTTTGAGGCTTCAAAAAAAAACCAAAAACCCCGAGGAGTCCCAGCAGCGCTCACTCTGCCTCCTGCTTGCTGATCAAGGTGTCACTCTCAGCTACTGCTCCTGCACCAAGCTTGCCTACCTGTTACCATGTTCCCCCGCCACGATGGTCAAGATCTCTATCTGTTTGAAACAGTAACCCTCAAGTAAACATACTCTTTTTAAGTTGTTTTGGTCGTGGGGTTTAATTACAGCAATGGGGAAGTAGCTAATACAGACACAAAGGACAGCATTTGGCCACCTCCCTCTTTCCTCCTAGTTCAAATCACATTTTCCTTGTCTTCCTGAGAGGTTTAAGCACTGTATGAATATCTAGGAGTGTTTCTTGGGATTGTCTGATTAAAGCTGCGGCAGAAGTGTAGTGTTGCTACCAGCACTGCAGACATTTTCCCCGCAACGGAAACACAGGGCATGGAGCTATATTTCAACTTCTGACACACCTGAGGGTTTTGTTTTGAGGGTAAAGCACCATGCATGTGCAAAAGTGAGAAAACATGACAGCGAAAGACAAAAAGGTAATGAGTTCAGCCAAGGGGGCAGCTCTACTTTGCTGTCCAGGGAAAGCAGTGATATCTACACACACTGCAGCCAGACACAACAGCTTCCCTCCAGCAACAACTATCGGTGTGTTACAGCTAACAGGCAGACAGAACAAATCCAGACCCAGCCTTCATGCCAGAGATGAGCTGCTGCATAGGTATATACCCATTTATCTCACAGATTCCAGTGACACGCCAGCCTGACAAACACTGAAGGCTTTCTTAGTCAGCATTTGCTTGTGGTTGACAAGTGTTACAGTGTCGCTGGAATAGACTAAAGACAAAGGAGGGAAGAGAAAGAAATGGCTGAAGCACGCCTAACCAAGGCTTGTCAGCACCCAAGGCCCTGGGGTTTGCAAGAGTAATGAGCTAGATGGAACTTAGCTCCCTCTCTCACTCCTGACACTCCTTTCCTTTACATGGAACTCAGAATCTTGTGCACACTAGGCTAGTACTCTACCCCTGAATTATACCTCTTGCCTGGAAGAACTACTTTTTTTTTTTTTTTTTTTTTTTTTGGTTTTTCGAGACAGGGTTTCTCTGTATAGCCCTGGCTGTCCTGGAACTCACTCTGTAGACCAGGCTGGCCTCGAACTCAGAAATCCGCCTGCCTCTGCCTCCCAAGTGCTGGGATTAAAGGCGTGCGCCACCACGCCCGGCAGAACTACTTTTAAATTAAGGACAAAAGCTGGATTAATGACTCAAGCCTATAATCCTATCATTTGGAAGATTGAGGCAGGAAGACTGCTATGAATTCAAGACCAGACTGGGCCACAGAGAGATCCTGTCACAAAGCACATACAAGTGTGGTAGCTCATACGTGTAATACCAGAACTTACATGCAGAAGCAGAGGGAATGTTGCAATTTCCAAGCCATTTGGACTGTGTCGTGTAACAATTGTCTTCCATATTGAAACTTTCCAACCTGCAGGGAAGCTCTTCAAACAGGAAGGTTAAATAACTCAAAACAGCTTCAGGAAGTACCTGAAACTGACCAAATTCACTAGGCCTGTCCCTGCCATAGTAAACAATAAAAGCTAGGGTTACTCTCAGACTATAAACAATCTTATCTAAAATGCAAAGATGACTCTTATTCAAGCCAAGCTGCAAAGAAAAAGCTGAGACCAGACCAGCTCCCTGGAGAAAAGCAGAAACAAGCCCAAATGCCCGGGAGAGGTTTAGACCAGAGTCTCTTGGAAAGGACACTCTCCAACATTTTCAGCTACCTGCAGGCTGTGCAGGGTGCTCCAGATTCCCAGCTTTTGTGAGCTGTCACCCATGTTGGGGGAGGGCATTGGTGATGCAGCTGTCTTTGAGTCATTTCTGCTCCTGCAAATAATCCCTCACCTATACCTCTGTAAGTAACTCCAACAAAACTCATTCGTTCGCCCTGTCAGGCTTTGGTGGTATCTGTCCTTAGCTCTGTCATGGGATTGCTATTTGGGGTGAGTGGATGGGTGTGCTGCATCCCCCAGGAAGCATTTTGTCACACAACAGGTTTACACAGTGAGTTCTAAGCCAGCTAGTGCTACACAGCAAGGCCCTCTTCGAGAGAGAGAGAGAGAGAGAGAGAGAGAGAGAGAGAGAGAGAGAGAGAGAGAGAGAAAGGTTTGTCTTCCCTACTTAGCTCCCAACCTGAGGCCCCACACTTGGTGTCCTCTGGAGACTCACATTCTTCACCCTACACACTCCAAGGTATACTCAAGGTTGTGCACATTATAGAGCTTGCAAAAACGTAAGTTGTTAGGAAGGCTTCAGCAGCCCCCAGGCTCCGGGTACAGACGGAAGCACAAAGGATCCTTGCCCTTGTGGGCAGCTGCTTCCTGTGTGTGCTAAGCCTGTTGTCCAGTCTGGTCACAGCACTCTGCCCCAATACACCGTGGCTTTCCTGCCTTATTAGCCTCGGCTAGTCCCTCTGCCTGAAGTATTCCAATAACTCAAAACAGCTTCAGGAAGTACCTGAAACTGACCAAATTCACTAGGTCTGTCCTTGCCAGAGTAAACAATAAAAGCTAGGGTTACTCTCAGACTATAAACAATCTTATCTAAAATGCAAAGATGACTCTTCTCTGTTCTCCTCATGGCAGACAGCTGACCTGTAGTTAAGCTATCACTCCCTTTTCCTTGTCTTCATCTCTACTATGTTTTCTACTCACCGGATACCCATAGCTCCTTAGCCCTTGGTGCTTCTTACCATTGTTTTACTACCTTTTCCTACATTGCTGCACCACTTCTTATTGGATAGAGCCAGGATCCTATGAACTTTGTTTCCAGGGACAGAAGCAGACATAAAATGTCTGTAGAACTGACACACATGTGCGCATAAAGGAACTCTGCTACCAGATCAAGTTAGGTTGCTCACCACACACAGGCCCACCAAGCTGAGAGAGAACAGGAAAGGCGTCAAGTTGGCTCAATGCTAGAGGACAGGTGACTCTTGTCACAAGCACATCTTGCTAGAAGGCTGCTTTGGGAATGATTGAGATGAGCATGGGGTGTTCTCACAGTGTCACAGCTCAGGTGATGCATACCCGATCCCAACTGCCTAACCATGAAATGCTTTTCAGTTCTGCTAGAACAAACATTGTATCTCTGAGATTTTTGCCTTGGGGAGTGGAAAATGAGTTCTCACTATGTAGGCTTTGTGGACCTGTGACTAGTGAGCCTCCTGCTTCAGAACCCTGGGACTCCAGGTGGGCATCACCACATCCACTTCCCCACCACTGAGGAGTCTGCTGATACAGGAGTCCTGACACAACATTAAGACTAAAGGGATAATCTGCCCCTCTTTTTTGTTGATTGTCAAAATTGTATAATACAAGAAAAAGTACTTTTCTTGATTACTGTGCAAGACAAGTCAGTGACAAGATCTAAACCCACTGCCTGGGTTTATGCACCTATAACTGATGACCATGCTAAGAATAAATTCCAATATGCTGGTGTCTTAGTCAGTGCTCTATTGCTGTGAATAGACATCATGACAGTGGGAACTCTTATAAAGGAAAACATTTAATCGGGGCTGGCTTGCAGTTTCATGGGTTTAGTCTATTATCAGCATGGCAGGAAGCATGGTAGCATGCAGGCAGGCATGGTGCTGCAGGAGGAGCTGAGAGTTCTACATCTGGATCCAGAGTCAGCTGGAAGAGAGAGAGACACATAGACTGGCTTGGGCTTTTGAAACCTCAAAGTCCACCTCCACTGATGCACTTCCTCTAAGAAGGCCACACCTAATCCAACAAAGCCACACCTCCTAATCCCTCTCAAGTAGTGCCACTCTCTGATGACTAAGCATTCAAATGCACAAGCTTAAGGGAGCCATTCTTATCCAACCCCCCTCCCCATAGCTGGTCATGGCACCTGCTGGCTTCAAATTCTCTGTATGTATACATATCCCCATATTCCAGATACAATCACTTAAAGAGTTCCCTTTGCTCCGCTGAAAGATCTAAACAGTATTATTTGAAAGGGGGCAAATAGCAGCTAGACATTTCCATCAGAGAAAGTTTGCCATTATTTTTTCCAGAGAAGGAAAGTTAGGGGATGGAAGCCCAGCTCAGTGTCAGAGCACCTGCCTATAGGAGCAAGGTCCTAGGTGTACTCTCCAGCACCAAAAATAAATGACTCAATGGGAAGTTGTGTTTGGAGTGGAAAAGTATCTGCTGATGAATCAATAGTTTGGAAAGTCATGGTTTGGATGGTCTCCCAGCATCCCTCCTCCTGTGGACCCTCCTTTCTCGCCCACCTCCATCCCTTTGTATCAGCCATGTGTGTAGAAACCTGATGGTGTCAGGGATCTTCCTCAGTTGCACCCAGCCTTATAGTGAGGCAGGGTCCTCCAGCCAAACCCAGAGCTCACTGATAGGGCTAGCCTTGCTACCTAGCTCATGCCAATGACCCAGCCTCCAGCTTCTGAGGGTGGAATTACAGGCAAGTTTTCATGCACTCTAGGAATAAAAATTTCAGCCCTTCTTGCTTTTCTGAGGGATGTTTATTCACTCTTTGTGTAAGACTGTTTTTCTTTTTCAAGAGAGAGTTTCTCTGTGTAGTCCCAACTATCTTGGAGCCCACTTTGTAGACGCTGGCCTCGAACTCTCAAACGCTGGGATTAACGCTGTGTGCCACCACCACCCAGCCACTGGTTTTTGTTTTAAATTTATCCAAATTAAATAGTGTTCTAGTGAAGCGGTAAATTGTTAATCCACTCTAAACTCCCAGGTGGGTACACTCGTGCTTCTTGCCACCCACCCTTATGTTCTGGATCCCAGTGGAAAGACACACACACACACACACCCTTTATATTTTACTATGAATTAACTAGCTTAATTTCTGGGCCACCCTTGAACCTCCCCGTGGCTAACACACTCCCCTCTGATATTCCTGAGTTAACACTTAACTACATCTACATTTTATCTTTGCAGCCCTGGATGTTTCTGGTTAGCCTCCTGGGCTACCCTCCTTTCTCCTTTGCTCCTACCTTTCAGCCGCCTCTCCCTCCCATACCTTCCAGGTGTGGTCCAACTCCTACACCCTTGTCATGGAGAATCCCTTCTTCTTCTCCTGTGTTTCTTGCCCAAGAATCCTAAAAGTTCCTGCCTCTGTCTCCCTCCCCAGCTGGCTGCTGGCAACTTTATTTCCCAATCAGAGCCAACTAGGGGCAGGGACCCTCAGTGCAGACTGGGTTCCCATGTGATTTCAGGAGCTGAATGAACACAAATAGCATCAGAACCAATCCACAACAATCTAGTATGAAGCAAAGACTCCTTAAAACAAACACTTAGCAGGTACAATCCTGCCATGTCCAGCAGAGATCCAGGGACAGACCTGATGGGTGGAAAAAGAGAATGAAGAAAAGACAGGCACCAGAGACACAGCAAAAGCTGGGATCAGACAGCCTCTGATGGAGAAACTGCTGCACCTTGGATGCTCAGAGTGAACAGGAGGCAGAATTATTGTATACGGATAAACAAGGATGCACAGTTTACGGTTACAGCGAGACCAGAGCCACGGATGTAGCTAATTTTTGGTAGGCAGTTTCTGCTGGAGATTGGGCTGTAAACATCCCAGGGGACAAAGGCCATGGCGGACATTTTTTTTTTTTTTTTTTTTTACACATAATACCAATATTTAGACATGAAACAGAGGAAGGCTTTCCCAAAGTTCCTCTAAGCCTCCCACTTCCCTAAGGGGATCTTGGCAAGGGGACGAGGGGAGAAAGAGCCTTTGCCATTGGGGCGGGGGGTCTAAGGTGAAGTGAGGTCCTGGATATGGCTATGGCCATGTCAACAGCACACACTGAGTCAACACCACTCAGGGCTCCCCGAGCTCCCCACAAGTACAACACAGGCAGAGGGATCTAGAGAGAAGCTTTCCAAACACAAGGACAAGAGACAAATAACACTCGTGTCCTACTTGATTACGTTACTGTTGGCTGAGTTTAGCTCTGTGACATGTGCCTCTGAAGCATGTCACTGTATTGCCATCAGGGGTAACTACAAAGCCACTCATCTACATGACTTTTCCTCTTCTGTTTTGATCAAGATACTCCATACCATATTCCTAAAAGAGTACAACATGTATGATTTAAAGAAAATATTAGTTTCCAAATTAAAAAAAAATACAACTCAGTTTTATTTCTATGAAATCTTTTAGGATAATTTATAAAAGGGTTTAAATATAATCACACCATCATTGATTTAATAAAGCTCCTCTCTCTGAGATCTAGAGACTGAAGAGGCACTTGCTGTTCGCAGACAGATAAGGCGCTGTGCAGTTGGCTATTTCTTTCAGGGCACAGTTCACTGTGATTCGCACTTGTCAGACTCCTCCTTCTCAAACTCCACTAATGGCGCATGTCTGTTGGCTTGGGCTCCTTCACTGAAGAACACCTTCTTTATCCTGCCATCCTTTGGAGCCTTTATGGTATGCTGCAGGGACAGAGATAACAATGGAAGTCACACCAGTGAATGCCAGAAGAGGCAGACAGACCTGAAAACACAGCTAACACCTTCAATGCTTCCTAGTGTTTCTGCTTATTTATATACATCTCCATCTAGCGAGAAAGTGAAACACTTTCACAGGGCTTTACTTTCTTATTTATTTTATTTTATTTTATTTTATAATTACATTTATTTTTATTATGTGTTTTACAGTGTTTTATTTACTTTTATTGAGAAGGGTCAATACTGAGCAGTAATACACTCAAAGACATGACTGGGACGCTCTTGTCTACCTAGAGGTCTCAACGTGGTTTGACATCAGACTCACATGTGGGAAGCTTATGTGAAGTACTAGGACTTAGGGAGTCCAGGGACATAAGACCCTGGAATCAATCCCAGAGTGATAGCATAGTGCTGAGCCCTGGGCCTTACTGGGGGAGGTTCAATGTCAACTTGTCTCTGGAAGCAAGCAGGTTTACAAAGCTTCCAAAAGTGAATGTAGTATTTGCCCAGGGTGAGGAGCCACTGGCCTACAGCCTACTGCTTGCCATCCTCAATTCAGCTTTAGGAAATAATGACAGAGAGTCAGCTGGGACACTGCTGGAGATAATTTCATTAAGTCCAGAATGACAGCTATATCTTTACAAAGTGAAATGGTATTACCAGAAGGATGGCTGATTTAGCTTCTTTCAATATTCATCCAGTTCATGACCCTTATAGCATCTAAAGTGCTATTAACCCATCACTAACACAAACAACCAGGCCCGGCTGTTCCCAAGGTTTACTTGGCGGCTGAACTTTTGACTTTCCATACCTCCATCTTCATGGCAATCATGACCATCAGAGAGTCTCCAGCTTTTACTCTGTCTCCAGCTTTTACAAACACCTAGAGATTGAGAGATGCATTGAAACACAGGTCCTTCTTGCTCTCCAGAGTTGGAACATGAACACACAGAACAGAAGCACATGTCTACACATATGTGTTATTTGCCAAAGACAGACAGAAGTACCAGGTAAACTGGAGACTGCTGTCCGCCCAGCACGGCTGGCCCTGGTGAGTGTGTATATGCTACGCTGCGTCTCAGGTTGTGATCTAGCTGCACTGGATTCAGATGAGTGGATTGCTACATCACTTCGTACTGCTTCTTTTTTTTTCATGAATGTAGAATCAGGACAGCCATGCATGTCTGATACATGGAAACGACACATAGAAGGACAAAAGGACAGATACCTGTAATTGTCTAAAACAGGGTAGAGGATAAAGGTCCTGACTAGCTTTCTAGTTTAAGAGGCCAACTGTCTTTTTTTTTTTGGTTTTTCGAGACAGGGTTTCTCTGTATAGCCCTGGCTGTCCTGGAACTCACTCTGTAGACCAGGCTGGCCTCAAACTCAGAAATCCACCTGCCTATGCCTCCCGAGTGCTGGGATTAAAGGCATGCGCCACCATGCCCGGCCCAAATGTCTTTTTAATTAATGCAGTTACTAAAACAGTTTATAAAGACATCACCAGGAGAGTTAGATCTCACAGTCATAAGCACCAAGCATATTTGGATGCACTTGAACCTTGGTGATGGTCCTCCAGTATGGCCTCTGGAAGCCATTGTGTGTGCAACTTTAGATGCAAGATGAATGTTCTCTGCTGGCATTCCTCACTGTGTGAGATTGTGAATATTTTCCTCTTTTTTGTGATTATTTTCCAATAATATACAGCTGAATTGAATTGATTATTTCTATTGGTTGGTCTCTATCTATCTATCTATCTATCTATCTATCTATCTATCTATCTATCTTTGTAGTGATGGTAAATGAACTGAGGACTTCACCCTACGTGAAGCAGGTTCTCTATCACAGAACCATATCTCTAACGATTATGGAATTGTTATGACTTACTGTACTGGGGAGACCAGATATCTATCGCCACAGCAGTTATATCATCATGTGTTACCATCTGAATGTCTGCATTCTGCTGCAATTCATGTTGAAATATTAAACCCAAGGTGATGTTTGGAGCTAAGGTTTTTCGAAGGTGATTAGGTCACCAGGGATCTGCACCATCACAAAGAAAGCCCAAGAGAGGTCCTGTGGGATAAGACAGTCTGTCTGGTGTGATACCAAGAAGACTTCGCCGGTGCCTTGCTCTGAGATTTTCTCAACCTCCAGAACCAAGAAGGAGAAATGTATGTAGTTTCAAGTCTGATGTGTATGGAATCCTGTGCTAGCAGTCCAAATAGAGGAAGAGAGTAATGAATACCATCTGATTCCACCCTTAGACCACATCAAGCCACGTAGCTTTCTGGGTGTGGAGATGTGTGCTTGTAATTTCAGTGCTTGGAGGACCGGGCAAGGCAAGTAATCTAAATCTGAGGTCATCTGGGCTACACGGTGAGACAAACAGGTTCCCTCCAACCTGTACCCCACCCTGAGCCACATGGGTCTCCCTAATATCAGTCTTCCAAAATTTATTTTAACGCATATGCAATAAATAAATATATCACTATTTCATGACAAAATTGTTTGCTGTTAAATTTCACATTAAAAGGTTGATGTTGTAGATAATGTTTGGTGAAGATTCTATTTGCATTCTTAAATACACACTCTGAGTTGGGTGTGGCGGCAATGCTCTGAGAGGCTGAAGGAGGAGGATACCTTTGGCCCAGAACTCAAGACCAGTCTGGGAAATATGACATTGTTAAAAGAAAAAAAAAATCCACTTATCTGTATTCATATTTTAATCTGCCCCGCCCCCTTTTCTTTGTCATGGGAGATGGAATTCAAGTCTCTGAGCATGCTAAGCACATGCTAAGCACATGCTCTGCCACTGAGCTGTGCTCCCAGAGCAGCATTAGTGGCACCTTTTTTTTTTTTTGCCCAGGGTGACCCCTCCTGTTTTAGTGTGCCAAGTTGCTGAGATCACAGGCTCAAGGCCTCAGGCAAGACACATTGTACTGTGATGTACATTGTACTGTGATGTAAACTCTTCCCTTCAAAATAGAAGCTTTGGGGCTACAGAGATGGCTCAGTGGTCAAGAGCACTGGCTGCTCTTCCAGGGGACCCAGTTTGGTTTTTTGGATCTACATAGAAGCTCACAACAGTCTGTAACTCCAGTTCCAGGGGCTCCAATTCCCTCTTCTGGCCTCTGTGGGCACTGTACACATGTGGTGTGTAGACATACATGTAGGCAAAATATCCATGTACATAAAATAAAATTAAAATACAGAAACAAATAAACAACCTCCCCCAGCAGTTTTGGGGTAGTGTTCAGGTGTACAGTTTTCAACATGTATGAGTCTCTGGGAGATGCATGTACCTCCCCCACCCCCAAATAAAAACCCCAGTAATTTTTATGAAAAAAAAAATAGGCAAATAGTTACTTGTCTTGACAAATGAAGCACTGTTACTATAGTCTCATTTTCTTTCCCTTTCTTTCTTTCTTTCTTTCTTTCTTTCTTTCTTTCTTTCTTTCTTTCTTTCTTTCTTTCTTCCTTTCTTCCTTTTTGGTTTTTTGAGACAGGGTTTCTCTGTGTAGCCCTGGCTGTCCTGGAACTCACTCTGTAGACCAGACTGGCCTTGAACTCAGAAATTTGCCTGCCTCTGCCTCCCAAGTGCTGGGATTAAAAGCGTGCGCCACCGTGCCCAGCTATAGTCTTATTTTCTTGAAGTGAGTGCTTCCCAATGAGCACAATTTAGGTGTGTGTGGGGGATTACAAAGGAAGAATACACCAAACTCCATTACTGGCACCATCTGACAGATGTTCCTGATTACCTTTTCAATGGTTCCAGTCATGGGCGCGATGGTGCCCCCTTGGGCTCCTTCTGCACTGACTGGAGACAAGTACTTGGGTACTGGAATGCCAACTTCAATACTGCCTTCCTACACACAATGGTGAAAACAGGATCAACATTTTATCTCTTTCCCACTAGTCCAAGAGGGACGGATAGTTTTCAAGCTATTAGTAACTGTTAGCTGTCATCTACACCAGGTGCTAATAAACCTTAGTGATCTTAACAGGTTACTAAGCCTTGCTTGGTCTCCTCTCCCATGACACAGAGGTCATGGTTTAAATGCCTGACCAGGGATTAGGAATTAAAGGACAGGACTGTAGGTGACATGACGGTCCTTTTCTGGAAGAGGTTTTTGGTAACATCTTTACTATGGACAGCACAATGTACAGTGAGAACTTTACAGTTACATAGGCACTATGCCGTTATTTGTCACAATTCTATAAGGTAGGCATGCTTACGATACATGGTAGAACCAAATCCCAGAAAGGTAAACTGTACAAGGTCACACACAGCCCGGCTGAGTTGCAGGGCCAGGGTTGGATCCAGGACTTTACCCTTCCAGAGCTATTTGCCCTTCTATCCCCTGTCTCCCAGCCTGGCACTCTTCCCCAGCACTTGGAAAACTAATGCATAAGGATTGCCATGAGTTCTATCCCAGCTTGGGCTATAGACTGAGGCCTCATCAAAACAAAACAAGACAAGAGTGGGAGACATCACCATAGAAAACAGGTAGATAGTGTTGTCCAGGAGGATGAACTTGGATTTACTGGCTACTCCATTAATAGAAGACTTCAGGTAGGTACAGCCATCCTCACTGAAAAGATCGCCCAGGACTCGGAAGGACTTATTGTCAATCTGGGGAGAAAAAAAGTCTTTAAAATAAATGACCATGTAGAGTTAATAAAATCAGAACACCTTCATCATTGGCAGTTTCCAAAGCCTATTTTTCAGTGAATCAAGTAGAATCTCCCTCCAAGATTCCTAACGAGTACAACTTAGATACAAGTAGCAGCAAGATAATTAAAAGAAAAAATAACTATAAGTTATCAATGTCAGTAAAATGCCACAGATGAAAAGTTCACTTGAGAACAGAAAGAATAGTTTTCTTTTCTGACAGGGATGGGCATGTGTTGCTCATGCGGGACCTGAGTTCTGGGTCCTGCCTTCCGCTCCAGCTCCAGGGGGTCTGATTCCCTTTCTGTCCTCTCCAGACAACTTCCCTCAGCTGCACATATCCACCCTTATATTCACATAACTCAAAATACAAATAGACAGACGGAGAAACAGAGAGACAGATAACAAACAAAATTATTCGGTTCTCCCAGGTATATTAATGCTGATACTCATTTCTGAGTTCTTAAGTGCAGCTTTCCCGTGCCAAGGTCAGTAAGGAAACAAGATAAAGCTAGAGCCCACACACAGTTAGAGGGCATTTCCTCTATCTCACCAACACACAGACCTGACCCATGGGCTGTGGTTATGATCATTAAAGACAGAGGGGCTGCAGACTGATCACAGCTGTCTTGCTCTCAGAGGCTGTGCCAGGCAACAACTTATGTCTCAGGGAGGTGGTAAACGGACACAAGTTTTCTGTCTTGAAGAGTGTTTTCTCGAATATACATGTAAGAGAAAATTTCCCTCACACACAGAATATTCATTTAAATCTTGTTTTTCTTTCCAATTCCCAACATATTTGTATAGAAGTCTGTGTCTGTTCTATGTAAATACACTGTTGGAGCTGAAGTGAAATAGGTTACATAGCAGTATTTGTACACTGATTCTCATCTCTCATAAGTTAAACATGACATTTACTCTACCGTGTAAAATCTTAGGGTATAAAAGTTTTGTCTAAAAGTTCACAACAACCCATTTATTCCCATGAACCAAACAGGATAAAAGTACTAGTCATCACGGAACAAAAAAAGAGTCCCCAGTGGAGAGGCACCGATATGAAGCATGGTGTATATGCCTTAAAGTGAGTAGAGTTCCCATGGCTCTGTGAAGCTTACACAGAGAAAACTGCTGCATCTCAAAGTGCTGGATATTACTGGTCTATTCATTTTGTAGAATTTGAAATCTTTCAGCTCATATTAAAAGTGATATATTAAATTTACTGAACCAGCAGCTAAATCCTTACATTTTAACACCCTTTAAAAGAGCCAGCCAAGATGGCCCAGGGATTGGTGCCTGCTACCAAGCCTGATGACCTGAGTCTCACGTTTGAGCCCCAGTGGAAATGGGACCAACTCCTGTGAATTGTCTTCTGACTTCTACACGGACTCTGTGACCCATGCGTGAGCCCACGCACACACATTGACAACAAGAACTCTCCAGGATCTCAGCTTACAATAGACTTCTCTTAAGGGCTAGTGTAAGCTTTCCCCTGCAGCTTCTTACACAATGTCTCAGTCTCTTTGGGCTTTCTCACAGCCATTCAGAGAGCCTGTAAGATCTTCACATTAGGACCAAGATGCTATCTGGCTTTTAAAACAGTTTCACCCTCATGGATATGAAGTAGAGTTCTCTAGAAGCCACTGGACCCTTGAGGATGCTATACTTTATGATGGTTAGTATAAATGGGTTCTGCCATGATCTTATGTTTTTTTTTCTAATCTTCCAATAACTCAACAACAACAACAAAATTGTTGGATTAAAATATAGACAGGCAAAGGTAACAGAGAGAAAATTTCCCAAGAAGACATACCAATGGCCAGTAAGTACACACACACACACACAGTGAAAGAAAAGAAAAAAACAGCCATTGTCCTTAAGTCATTTAAGTCATTTATGACTCAAAGCATCAACATCTTGCCCCTTCACACCAATTAAGATGGTTAAATCACAAGTGCTATGACCAGGGTGTAGACACAGTCCTGGGCACTGCTTGTGAGAATGCAGAAAGCTGCAGTTGCTACAGGAAACTATGGTAGTTCCTCAAAAACGAAAAAAAAAAAAAACAAAAAAAAACACTGAATTACTGCATGATGAAGCAATTCTACTTTTAGATACATACTCAAAACTTTAGAACAATTTTGAAGAACTATCTGTGCACACCCATGGCTAGCAGCATTTTTTACAACAGCCAAAAGTCAGAAAGAACCCTTCTACAGCCATACATGAGTGGATAAGGAGAAGACAGGGCATGAAAATTATCCACCTCCAAAGGAAGTTTTGATCCTTGAAGACATGATACTAAAGTGAAATGTGCCAGTCACAAAAGGGCAAATATTAAATTATTCCATGTCTATCAGGCATCTACAACATCAAACTCTCAGATAGGAAGCCGAACAGTGGTTCTCAGGAACAGAGAGGAAGAGACTGTATGTAGCTCAGTGGTTCTCAACCTCCCTAATGCTGCGACCCTTTAATACTGTCCCTCATGTTGTGGTGATCCCAACCATAAAGTCATTTTTGTTGCTACTTCATAACTGTAACTTTGCTACTGTTACGGATGATAATGTACATGCATATCTATGTTTTCTGATGGTCTTAATGTACATGCATATCTATGTTTTCTGATGGACCCCTGTGAAAGGGGTCACGACCCCAAATTGAGAATTGCTGCTGCCGGTGCTTACAAGGCAGAGTTTTAGCTTCAAAAGATGAAGAAAACACCTCATGTCACACAAACCACCTTCTAAATATTTGTGTTTATGCCAGTACATCAGTATTACTCTTGGTCATGGGTGGAGACGCTCCCTTTTGCAATGGCTGATGGTTGATGCAGAGACGTACAAGTGGTCAGTGTGCTGAGAATAAGAGTGGTGAGTACGAGTGTGCACCCTCAGATGGGTACCTATCTCACCCTCTCCAAAGCCCAGCATTGAGAATGAGGAGGTGCAAAGAACAGAAGATAACAGAGGAAGGGGTGTGCTGTAAACACGGAATGCCCAGACACAGGTGTGTGTAGTCAGGGGCACACAGTAACCATGCACATCTGCACAAAAAGGCACAGGTGTGTGTAATCAAGAGCACACAGTAACTATGCACATCTGCACAAGGCCTGCACAAGACCAGGCTCTTCAGCATTCTATTTTGGATAGGGTGGGACCTTATGGTGAAGGAGGAGGAAGGGAAAGAGGAGGAGGAAGAGGGGCCTTTGGCAGTTAATGGTTGCCAGGGAAGGGTATTGTTTTCTTAAGTGGTGTAACTAGTGGGGAGTTGCCCATGGCCAGCAAACAGCTCCCTACCCCTGCTCACACAAGCAGCCCTAACTCTGGGTTTGAAAAAGTCATGAAGGTTGGAGGCCTAGCTGAGGATAGGTGAGGGGTAAGAGGGCAATGGAAGATAGAATGTGTTCTCAGTACATTGTATTTATGAGATAAACTCTCAGAAAGAGAGGAAGAATGGAAAGTTTTTGTAGTTTTAAACAGGTGGTGATGGTTACACATTGTGAATGTATTTGTGCCACTAAGCCACACACCTAATTTTCTTAGGTTTTCTGATAGCTCTTTGCACATCTGAACTTCCAATAACTTTTAAGTGTATATAGGGATCCTAAGCCTGAAAATCAAGGGGCTGCTGTTTTGGTAAATGTATGTACATACCTGAGGGGCTTATTACCCATTTAATTCAAGGCTATTCATTTTGCTAGGTTTTTATGCATAGGGGAATTGCCGCAAACTGAGTAAACAGGTCAGAAACAATGCAGGGGTGATTCTCTTGGACTGCTCTCAAATGAAAGCACATGGCGTTCTCATTACAGTTATAATAGTCAAAGGCTTACAGGCACGTTGAGAAGGAAAACTGACCCTACTCAGGAAGAGGAAGATAGGATTTGGCTCTGAGCCACAGTCCAGAACCAACAAGGCTTACCTGCATGTCATATGACCCATCGCGGTTATACGTCACAGCTATGACTATATCTTTATGGACAAGGGAGAAATTGAAGAAAAAAAAAGAGAAAACATTATGTAACAATGGAGATGACACAATTCTCCCTCTCAACCTTAGGCAGCTATTCAAAGAAAAGGTAACAGCTTAACTCCCGCAGACACAATGCTTTTGTTAGCAAAGTCTCTGACTGGGCTCAGTACAGACCGCTTGGCAAACCTTTCTCTTTTGAAAATGGACTTTTAATAGTCCACACATTTTTGCCTGCACACAAAAGCTACAGCTTCAACTAGAAAGAGAAGGTCTGGTTTGAGAACCAAGTCTACCACCTGGTTACCGCTGTGGCCTTGGCTAAGTCATTGTTTCTATGTGCCTTCACTGGCCAGCCACTAAATGTGTGTGGGGATGTAATAATGAAGTAAATGTGAGGCGCTTTAAAACAGTAACAGATCGTAAGAATATATGAGATGATTCATGCCACACATGAATATGGAATTGGGGGAAGACTATTCTCCAAGTTGGAAATCACACGTTTTATAGAGGTGTTCTCCTGTAGCTTCTACATGGCCCTGGGATGAATCTCCAGCAGCAAACATTTTTGTGGCCAGAATTATGCAAGTTAGCACCATTTGATGAACTCCTGAAGTCTTGGCCATCATCTGGATGCTTCCAACTTGAAAGTTTTTACTCTTGATATTCTCCACAACCCTGGCTAGTTATGCCCAACTGAATGCTGCTGACATCTTGTGATGAACATGGTAGGCCACTGTTGTCCCTTCTGCCTCACAAGCTCCATACTGGCACGGCTATTCTCGCACCATTCAGGTTAAAGCCCGTTCCCTCGCCTGATGCCCAGTGGGCAGCACCTGGCAGCCAAGTTCTATCCTTCCAAAACCTGTCTTAGGAGTCTCTTCCTTCCCTTGCTGGTGTTCTACTGGAATGACCAAGGCTGACAGGCTCTGACGTCTTCTGGGCCCTCCCTGCTTCCCATCTCAACGCTTCTAGTTCCACATTCAAATTACTGTCCTGGGAACAAGGGCCCAGCCTCCCACCAGAGTTTCCTGTATTTCCCCTCTGTGTGGCTCAGCTAACAGCAAATGGGAAAATGGACCACCTGATAGCCCCATGGGCCTCTTTGCCCCATGCCCCTCACACCACCATGGGAGGCCACACCTATTTACAGCTTATTTACATGACATGTCCTTGGGAAGTGTCTGCCTAGGTCTTTTGAACTCACTCTTTAGCACATTTCTAGATTTCTACCTATAAAACAATCATGATTCCCTCTTCAGACCAAGAAAGCTGAAAGAAGCTGAGGAGAAAGGATATCCTGTGGGAGGGTCAGCAGTCTCAATTAATCTGGACCCCCGAGATCTCTCAATCACTGAACCACCAAACAGACAACATACACCAGCTGATATGAGGCCCCCAACACACATACAGCAGAGGACTTCCAGGTCTGTGTTCATTCAGAGATGAGGCACCTAACCCTTAAGAGACTGGAGGCCCCAGGAAGTTTAGAGGTCAGGTGAGGTGGGGGATGGGGACTTCCACATGGAGACTGGTGGGTGGGGAGGAAGTGTGGGATGTGGAGCAGTCGGAGGGGGGATGGGAGGGCAGGGAATGGATATGGAATTTAAAAAATAAGTTAAAAATAAAATAAAATAAAAATTAAAAAACCTACAAAACTGAAACTATTCACAAATGAATTCTATTAACCCTAAGGCTGGTACCTTCACATCCAACAATGCCCACATTCCAACCAAATACACTTCCTAGTAGCAGAATAACACACACAGGCATGCATGCACACACGCACGTGCACTCAAGGGGAGAGGGCAGGAACTAGTTTACTCTTTCCGACACCTATCACCACAGCTGTTTTCAGAGTTTTTACACTGGGTAGGTGAAAACTCTCCACTCTGTTTAGTATAAATACTATGTTCTTTTTTTAAAGGAGAAAAATGTCTTCAATTATACCAGATCATGTTTTTCAATTACAAAACAGTAAAAGTGTTTAAGTGACAATGATGCCAGTAGAATTACAACAGAGATCTGACTGTAATTTCACAGCATGAAACTGTGATTCCCTCCCCAGATATTTTTGTTTCCCACTGGAGACTATTAAACATCTTGGTACACATTTAATAAGGCCTGGAAATTCAGTGGATGTAGTGTTATGTGAGCATGCATTCCTGGGAGATGGGGTCAAGCCCGGGCTACGATTAGTTTTGTATGACCTTTGGAAAAGTACTAGTATCGGAGCTTTGACCTTGGTTAAGAACAATTAGTTGTTGAAAATAAAGGTGGTGTTACTAACAGCATGAATCTGATTGGCCTGCTCAGAAAATGCAAATGAGACAGCCTCTGGAAAATGCTTAATATTGTATCTGTAAGCCTTGAATAAAGTTGGGCTATGATTACTATTAGGGCCAACTCACGGTTCTAACCAAATGATCACCAGTAACAAAATAATATATAAAATACTTAAGTTATAAACACAGTACTGAAACACATGGTCATTTTCCTTAAGAAGACTGAAGACTGGTCTTACGTTAGACTCATGAAGGCCTCGGGCTTCGTGTCTGGGATACTCCCCTGGCTACTGCTCATTAGCAGTTTTCCAGGACTCCCTAGAACACTTCCAGGGAGTTACATTCAGAATCAGAGCATCTTTGTGGAACAATGTTAAAGAAGAAAAGTGTATGTCGTGAACAGCAATCACAGCAGCTTTCAACTGTGTACTCATTCATTTTTAAATTAAAATGTTTTTAATTCTAAGAAAATCCAGTACAGTTCAAAAGAGCGCTCAGTGGTTTAATGAAAACCCACGCCAGATAGCATATTTGGCTCATCTGAATTTCTGAGGCACGTGTGATTTTTCTGTTTAATTTAGGTTGCAGAGCACACTGCAAATTTCCCTGAGTCTGATATGTGCACTCGGCACACAGGGGTGGCTAACGAGGCATTCTCTGACTCTGGAGACTGCTTTGTAGGATGGTACGAGTAAACATTCCAGCCCAAGATGCAGGACAAGCTACCCACTTGTGCTATGGAGTGGAGGGGCATTTGCAAACGTCCTTGGAGATGTCCCGGTGTATTTCTAGTAATGTCCATCTAGGCTAAAGGTGATGTATTAGTTACAACAAAAGTCACTTTGTGAAGGACGCATTTGCTGCACAGGAATAATGTCTGTCATCTCTAGAGTCAAGAGGGTCCTGCTCTGTTTAGAGGAAGGGTGGCTGATGCTGGCAGGGAGCTGCTCTAACTGGTAGGCACGCTTTTTATGAGAGCTGCCTTGGCCCAGGGAAACCTGACATCCTCATATCCAGCATACTTCACCCACTCTGGCATCTCACACACTCTGTCCTGTAGCAGAAGGGACAGTCACTGGCTTTTATGGTGCTCTGACCCTCTGTATCCTGCCTGGTCACACTCATTAACCATCTTGTGGCTTAGGTGCCAGTGTCCTCTAACTTGAGTTAAAACATCAGTCTTTACATTGAGCCTTCTCAAACCAGAATACAGTTAAAAACCAAAACCAAAGCCATGGAGCAGAAAAGTGTTAGAGAAGCCTGGAGTCGTTTTCAAAAAGAGTGGGCATCTGTGACGCTCTGCACCGACTGGCCTTTGGCAAGTCACCCTGCTCTCTGTGCTTTTGCATCTACACGTGACGCTGAAGTGAAGATAAAGACTCAGGTGACTGAACATCCACTGGATGACAGCTCTTCAGTGACCCACTCCACCTGGATCTCAAAGCCCTGCGTAAATAGTGGGCCGCCATCTGTCTTAGAGCAGGGGGGAAAAAAAAAACGTACAAAGAAAGACCTTGCCTAAAATCACACACCCTGGCTGGTCTCCTCACTGACACCTGGCCATATTTCATTTCCACTGTCTGCTAGGTATGTCTTATGGCTTATTTTCAGGATTCTTAAACACCCAGAAGCAGAGGAAATATGTGTATCGTTGATCCCATGGCCCCGAGCCAGTCAGTTCCACTTCAGCCACTTAAAAACCCCCGAGCTGACTGTGCTTGGGTTGACACAGCGGGTTAACACCCTGTGCCGCTACACTCTGCATTTCTCTCGTAATGAGACATCACTCACCACTTTTACCACTTCTCAGAGTCATGTTCCTGGTGTAAGAGATATTCAGTCTTCTCCCACTGCTGAATGAAAACGGAGAGAATTGATCTAGAAAAGATTTAAAACACAACAACAAAATTACAAGTATCAAGCCCCCCAAACACGTATACTTTACAAAAGTGAACGTCCCCACGGGTCCTCAGTTGGCAGCTCAGATGTGTGTTCTACTTTATATGTAGGCCAGATGCTTCCACTTGTACCTCAGAGGCTTTGACGTGAGAAGTTCCAGCTTCTCTAGAAGATGAGTATCTGCGACTCAGACCCTGTCCTCTGGTGGCACAGAGGTCCCACCATGCCTCAGTCTCCCTTTCGCTGTGCCTCGGTGGCACTGGCCCAGCTCTCCGTGCTGAGCAAACACACTCTGCTGGACACAAGCCAGAGGCTGTGGTACAACTAAACCAAAGCCATCGAGTGTGAAGCCTGTAACTGTGATACTTTATAAACCTAAAGACGTGGTTATATTCTTTAAGCTTTCGATATAATGACTAGGAAAATCAAAGATGCGAACAACTGAATCCTATTGTTATTGATAGGAAGCAGGAGCATATAATAATCCTGGGGCTAAAGAGATGGACAGCTTAATGGCTAACAACAGGAGCTGCTCTTCCAACTCTCAGATAGATGGAGGTTTACAACTGTCCATAGGTCCCGTCCTAGGGCATATGATGCCCTCTTCTGGCTTCCATAGGCACTGTATGCATATAAAGCACAGACCTAGATGCACGCAAAATACGCATACAGAGAAAATAAACCAAAAAATTATGATCCTAATAACAAAAAATAAATAGATTTAAGAATTATGTTTACTCCAATGCTCAGCATCATCCTGAGTAAATACTGTGGAGTGGGTTTCAGAGTCACTGTTTTATTAGTTTAGAGGGAGAGACCTTTCAGTGCACAGCTGACTGAAGCTGTAAGCCACCCTCTGAGGTAACTGATGCCAGGAGAAGTTGGGAAACCACTGAGAACATGCTGGAGAAGGAGCATCTGTGAGCAAACCATGACAATCTTTCCACGGTGCATCCTCTGACACCCTGAAGGGCTGAAACTTCCATTCGGACAGAAATTCAATCACAGGATGGGAACACAGAGGAAGAAGAAACTTAACAATGAAGTGTGGCTCCCTCACAGGAGTCCGATTCTCCAATGTTCCATCCTTAGACCAAGGGCACTGCCGTAGGTACAGCAGGTATGGTGAAGTAAGCCACAGGAGTAATGAATGCACACGGCCAGCAGGGGTCAGCACGAGATACAGAAGGAATGAGTGTTTGCAGAGACCCATTTCTGCAAGTGCTTATGTGTACACCTGTGATATATGCATGTATGATATATGCATTTATGCTTATATGTACACTTGTGATATATGCATGTATGATATATGTACTTATGCTTATATGAGCACTTGTAGAATATGCATGTATGCTTATGTACTTAGGATATATGAGGATTTCTTTCATAACACACACACACACACACACACACACACACACACACACACACACGAAAGTAAGACAAAAAGAAAAACCCCCAAAACATCTTCAGAAAATAGAATCAGAGCCGGGCGTGGTGGCTCACGCCTTTAATCCCAGCACTCAGGAGGCGGAGGCAGGTGGATTTCTGAGTTCAAGGCCAGCCTGGTCTACAAAGTGAGTTCCAGGACAGCCAGGGCTCGAAAAACCAAAAAAAAAAAAAAAAAAAAGAAAATAGAATCAGTCACTGGAAGCTGGAGAGGCAAGAATGTCACAGACACAGAAGCATGTTTCTTGCTGATTCAGAGAACACAGCAAGGGAAGAAAGGCGTGCTCAGTACCTTGAGTGTGGAGTTTAAAAGTGCTGGTCATTTCTTTCTCTTTGAGGATGAGCCCCAAAGCTGCCTGGCACACAGACTCTTTGGCTATGGTACTCTGACTGGGCAGCAGGTCCTTGTGGTGCTGAGGGATGAAGTCCGTGTGCACGTTCCCAGCCTCAAACTCTGGGTGGCCAGAGAGCCGGAGCAGGAAGTCCACGTTGGTGCGCAAGCCAACAATCTGGGAAGAGAAGCAAACCCAGGGTCCTGCTGAGCATAGAGGACAACACATTCAGGAAGGCGCCTGCTCTATGACCTACCAAGGTGTCACATGCAGAAAGGCCACACTCGCTCTCACTGGATTTATCACTGCACATCTGGACCTACACTTCAAAATGCAGCTTCACAAGAGAAACAGGATATACGACGTGGTACAGCAGGGAGGGGGTTAACTGGCTTACGTTAGGAAAACAATGAAAGTTAAAAAAAAAAAAAGACATGAAAGTTATTTGCAAGAGACCCAGATTTTCATTTAGAACATTCCACAAAATAGGATGCCCGCAAATGCGGCAGGAAGGATCGTGATACTAGAGAGGGAACAAGAATAAGCAGCCTGAAAGGAGCTTCCTTCCAGCTGAAACCCAACATTTAGACACACACACATTGTATATATATATATATATACATATATATCAACACCATCTTTAATTCTCTGCTCAAAATAAAAGGATGAAAGACAGAGGTAGCTATGGCGTTGGGTTCATGCAGTAGCTCACCCAGCCACCCTCCCTACTTCATTCCCTGAGCAGCTGTGGGTGCCAGGTTCTGACACAGGCTCTGGGGACAGTGAGAGGCAACACAGACGCAGACCCTGCCTTCAAAGGGCCCTGACCGAGGCTGAGGCTGGCCGAGGTGACAGAGAACATCACAGTGTCCTATCCTGAATGGGACAATGAACCCTGAGGAAGCTGACCAAGGACAGTCAGCACACAGGATGGGGCGAGGACACACAAGAGTGCTTCTCCACACTGTCCCACTGAAGGGACAGCAGGTGTGGCCACAGTGATAGGAGCCTTAGAAATCACAGCTTTTACACGGATTAATCACACATGATAATTTTTAAATCACGTGTTGTAAATCCTTCAATGAAGTGACGTTAAGGTGTTTGGGACTTATGCACCACAAAAATTAATGTGATACAAAAAAACAAATAAACCAAAAAAACAAAACCAGAAAACAAGAACAACAAAAACCCCACCTCTGACCCATGGCTGAAAATGAAGATCAAATATTTTAAAAAAAAAAAAAACACTGATTAGACTCATTCCTACAGTTGGCTTTATTCACAGATGACTAGGATTTCACTGGAATGCAGTGGGGACATTACTGGTTTTATCTCTACAATCCTTTGTTTTCTAACTAAAATAAAGAAGCGCTCAAAGCCCGCACACACTGATGCTTGGAGAACTGCCCTGTGAAGAACTGCGTGTGTCTGACACACAGGAACGTAGGGATGAGGTGCTAGCACCAGGCCACTGGCCTCAGCTCACTCACATTGTACTGATGAAGGCAGTACCTCAGCTTGGACAGGGCTGACTGGCGGTCTGAGGCCCACACAACGAGCTTTGCGATCATGGGGTCATAATGCACCGAGACTTCATCTCCTGGAATCAAGAGACACTGTAAGCTGTCAATGGCAGATCTCTGAGGATTGAAGCAAGGCTGAGCAAGACGTGCTTCCTGTCCCCTCACGCCCAGTCCTCCCCAATCCCTGAATGGCAGGTGCCCTCGGCACAGTTTTATTTTTGAGGAAACCATGACTCAGAGGGATTTAAAAATTTGTCCAAAATCTAACAAGGATTAGTCACTGAGAGTACCAGGCATTCTCATGTGATACATATTATGCAGTGACACACAGAATGGCTTTCTTCAGCCTTTTTTTCCTTTTTCTCTTTGGAGGTCAAGGCAAAGTCCTACCCTCTCTTGTTAAACTTATTTCCACTCTGAGCTTCCAAGCCTTCAATCCTCTGGGCCCACATACACCAACCCACCCAACCCACAAAGTAATTAGATAAATAAAATGCAAATCAAGAACACAAACAGTGATAATGTAGTGGAATCTGGGTATAGTGGTAAGATTTTTAATTTTAACTCATTGGCAGGTGGAGGAAGGAGACTCACCTGAACGCTGGAGATTAAGTCCAGTCTGGGCAAAACAGTACAGCCTCATCTTAGAGAAAAGCAACAAGTTAAGAGTTTAATCAGAGTGCTGGCTTTGACCTTATTTAATGTTACCTTGCCGGACTCCAGTTTCAATCCTTGTAGACTTGTCTGCCAGAGGGGTAGAGAGATGAACCAATGGTCCAGCCCCTGGCATGAAGTTATTGTCAGGGTCTTCTGCATAGATTCTAGCCTCAAAGGCATGGCCCTGCAGAGGGATTTCTTCCTGGCTCAAAGGAATCTTCTCTCCTGCTGCAATCTGGTGACAAAATAGTGCTGTTTATGAAAGTGCATGTTAAAAGCTGGCAAACAGACCTACAGGTCAATGGTCTCGCTTATACCCTGAAAAAGTGCTTGTTAAAAGCTGGCGAACAGACCTACAGGTCAATGGTCTCGCTTATACCCTGAAAATCTGGATCTGTAAGGCTGTCAAATAAAAAAGATGGCTGTCCATCCCCTTAAGTCTTAGGTAAGACGGGCATAGATCAAACTAAAGAGTCCCTTTGGGGACAATCTATTAATGATCATGGGCTCTAGAGTTTTAAGTGGAGAAAGCCTATTTGATAGATAATTTCTAAAAATTGGTGTTTAATACCACGAAAACCTACGATTCTTAGTGGTAAGAAACTGTTTTCATTTACAATATAATACTCAGTTCCCCAGTCAGATATCTTTGTATTTTTACTTGGTGTTCAGAATTATATTCACATTCACGACAAAGGCTGTAAGCAGCCCGTCTATGCCGTCTCTCCCACCACCAAGTCCACGACAGACGAAGGCAGGAGGAAGAACTGGAGGTCTGTGTGACCCCAGATCACAAGCTGTAGAGTTGTGCTCATTCACTATTACTAAATACTTCCCTTTTGAGCTCGTATATGCCAAGTCAATACATTTCACTTCTTAATAAGTACGACTTGGAAAAGCTAATGGAGACTATGTGGCCATTTCCTCCCTCTTTACAAGTTTTACTCAAGATAAAACACATACACACAACACACACAAACAAGAAAGCAACACAAACACAGGAGAAAAGACTATAGTTAGACTCTGAGCTGAACAGGTAAGCACACAACAGAGATAAGGCTGTCCCTCAAAACCTGCTATCAGAAAAAGTCAGGAACCATAGTACAGAACCAGAGTAGACAGAACTAATGTCAGTGTGTTTATGGTGTTAGACCACAGCTCGTGTCTTTCCTGACTGGGCCCAGTTTGTCTCTACACCCACCCTGACCAGGGAAATCTCTCAAGCTTCTGCAGTCAGAGCCTGGCTACCGAAGCAGCACCCTGAAAGTGTTTCCTGCTATCCCTTCCCTTCCTATGCTTCCAAATGAAACTTTTTGATATACTGATTGAGTTCTAATTGTCTTCTTATGCAAAATAAAAAAGTGTTGGCCATACTTCTCACGGTTTAGGACATCATCTTATTTCTTATTACATAGACCATTCTCAAACTAGCTTATCTTTACTGGATTTTTTTTTCCTTGAGACTGGCTTCCATTCAAATCCCAGAGAGACTGGTTCTAACTACACCTTCAGTGGGGAATTCTGCGCCATTATCACTATCAGACAGATACTAAGTGTCTGAAAGCCTCGGAGTTTGCTTCACTGGCATCCCTGAGCCCTGCTGGACGTCTGTACTGTCGCCCGAATTCAGCTGTTTGAACCACAAAACCCCATTTCTAAGAAGTCGCTGAGCAGCTGGGGTGTGGTGTGGCATAGCTTTCACCCCTCACTTGGGACCTCTGTGAGTTAGAGGACACACTGCTATACAAAGGGAGTTCCAGGAGAGCCATGTGATCAGAACAAGATACAGTGATACAGCTCACTTGCCTGCGGCCCTGGGCCCAAGGGGAGGTGAAGGTAACCGACAAATGAGAACTCTGTGCTCAGAAAGTGCCAATAACATTACCACAGCAGATGCATTTAAAAAAAAAAATCTATTTCCCTGTCCCCATCATGACCACAAAACTGAGTCCCACCCAAAGCAGCATGAAAGGAGTCTGGAATGTAATGTGTTCTCCACACTGATCTTATTTCTGGTAGTGCTTGGGGGCTGCACCCAGGGACCCCAACACTAAGCTGCATCCACAGCCAGGACTGACATCTACCAGAAAATCCTTCTCACCCTGAGCTGCCACTCCACCAAGTCAGTCCCCGTGACCATCTCAGTGACGGGATGTTCCACTTGTAGCCTGGTGTTCATCTCCATGAAATAAAAATTGTGCTTTGAGTCCATGATGAATTCCACGGTTCCTGAAAGATAAAATACAGTGTCACAGTTCAGTGGCATATAATCAGCATTCTCTAGGACAGGAGCTGAAAAGACAGCTCAGCAGCTAACCCCCCCCCCCCAGACTGGTTCAGTTCCCAGCACCCACATGGGGACTAATGGACATCTGATGTCCTCTTTTGGCCTCCACAGGAATGCTACACAGGCATACGTGCAGGAAAAACACCCACCCACCCACACAGAAAGATACAAATATAATCTTTAAAGTGTGTTTATAAAATACCTTCTATGATGCAATACATTGACTTAACTACTGCAGACTTCATTTATGGTATATAATTTGCATTTTTGGTTATAAAATACTCACTCTATGATGCACCACATTGATTTAACGGCCGCAGACTTCATTTATGGTATATAATTTGCATTTCATGAAGCAAACACCATATTTTTTCAGCAACAAATGAGTCACAGTTTAGAATAGAGAACTGTATAAAATGTAGCAATAGAAAATGTCTCTGTAATCCTGAGCAAATGCTAAACCCAAATTATATACTAGTGGTATCTGCTGTTGTAATGAGAACATGTTTGGACTGTGAGGTACTGTCCCAGCAGACCTACCTACCCCAGAAGCCTCATCCACGATGCCCCACCTTACTTGAACTCTGGACAAAGGTGGAACTTTCTTCCCCTAATCACTGTGCACACCACGAGTTCTCCCTTAAAGTCCTTGTGAGGTGTGGTCCCCACCCCCAATAAGGGAAGTCTTCTTGTTAGGAGCACTGAAAGGCTTTCCAGCTGTTTTATCCAAGCCATATGCTGATACCAAGTCTATCGGTATCAGTAGTCTATTACAAGCTGTAATACTTCTCCTAGTACTTGGGAAGGATCCCAGACCTGAGTGTAGGCAAACGTCCTTTAGATTTATTAGGCTTACTTTTACACAACACTTTAATTATTTTAGGTATAGGTAAGCTGATTTTATCAAATGACTACAACCATTATACCAGTCTTGTAAGAGATGTGTGCCTATTTAATGGAATAATCATAAAATACATAGATGAGAGTAGACCGAACTCTTAGTTCATTTGCTTCGATTGATTGCTATTGATTTGACAGTTTATAATGACAGAAATGATTATTGGTTATGATTAGGTATGTCCCTGTGTGTGTGCCTATGTAGTAATATTGCATGACAACAATAACAGAAGGGACAAGAGGGAGATGTTAGAGATGTCTGTTATTATAAAGTACCTGTGCTAAAGCTATGATATGGTAAGACTTTTTACAAGTTTTAAACTTTTATTTATTTATTGTGTGTGTCTGTGAATGGAGACACATATATGACACACGTAGAGTTTGGAGGATGACTTTTGGGGGTCGGATCTCTCCTTCCACTGTGGATTCTGGGGCTGAGCGCAGATGGTCAGGCTGGAATGACAAGTGCATCTGACTGGCCCAAGCCTGTCCTCTAAAAGTGGACTAGGATTCATTTGAATGCATATTGTGAGTCTTAGGCTATTAACTGATAATGTTGTTGGGGGGAGGGGGAAATCCTATAAATGCTCAATAAAAAACATGAAAGTAACAGAACTGAGGAGTAAAAAATATGGAAGGAAGAAAAGGAGTAAAGGACAAGAACAAGAATGAAGAACGCCTCTGAGCCCAGCGGACACAGCTAGGGACACCCCAGGACTTTAAGATCGCATCGGGGTTACGCATGAGTGCAGTACAGTGGTGGGGTTGGGAGCAACGGGTCAGCGGTTGCCCCCAGGGGCAGGATCCGAGAACTCCGCCCCACCGGAGGCTGGGCATCTCCCAGCCAGAGCACCCGCCACCCCGCCATCTTTCCTCTGAGCCCAGCAACTCCAGGACTTTAAGACCACATCAGGAGCTCAGGGCCCGGGCCTCAGGCTCTGTGCACTCTCTTAGGCTCTTTCGGGACTCCCCAAGCTATCTCTAGAAGTGAGGTGAGGAGGGGAACACAGCCTCTGTTCCGGCCCAATCTTGTGG
>LR756421.1:3355349-3395699 GCA_902729485.2 Mus minutoides
TGGCCATCAGTGGGAAGAGAGGCCCCTTGGTTATGCAGACTTTATATGCCCCAATACAGGGGAACGCCGGGGCCAAGGGGTGGGAGCGGGTGGGTAGGGGAGCAGGGCCGGGAGGGGGGAGGATACAGGGAACTTTCTGGATAACACTTGAAATGTAAATGAAGAAAATATCTAATAAAAGTTGAAAAAAAAAAAGAATGAAGAACAACAGGAACAGATGGCAAACAGCTATGAGCAGGGCAGAAATTATCTCAACAGCAGCAGCAATCTCTATAAATTCCAATAGTGCCATAATACCAATAAAAGACAGAAACCAAGTAAGAGAATAAAAACAACCCAACTGTATACTGTCTACAAGAAACTCATCTTTAATTGGAATACTTGCCTGACTTATCTAAAAAGTATAAAAGAAAGACACTTCATATGAACACCAAAGAATGCAGGAGTAGCTATTTGAAACAGATCACATTCCAGAGCAAGGGACCTTGTCATGCATGAGTAAAAATATAAAGATGATAATATAAAAATGATAAAGGGGTCAGTCCTGCAAAAATACCTAGCAATACATGTGGCAAAACCTGAGAACAAGGAGAGATAGATGAATTCGTCACAGGAGTTGAAAAATGACAAAGTTCTATCAGATTAGGCAGATCCAGCAGGCAGATAATTAGCAAGAACATATTTTTAAAGTGAACTGCACCATCAATCAATTAGGTAAATTGTTACCTATGGTCTACAATGGCAGAACGTATTCTCAAACTTGCAATCATCATCATATTCTGGGCTACAGATGACTCCTTACCAATGAGAAACAGAAATGAGATTATAAATACACAATTAGCCACATCTCTAGGGAATAGAATCAAAACAATAGGGAGCAGATGCTCTTGAACTTTTGACTATGGGAAGGTGATGAATTTAGCTTCGACCAGATACTTGACAAAGCCCAGGAGTTTGTAGAGCAAAGGATAAGAAAAGAGCTCTAGGCAAATGGCCCACCATGCATCTAAGGTAGGATAAAGGTGAAAACTGAAGACCAGACCAAGAAAGCAGTTAGCACAGGCCTCAGCAATGGGGGGAGGGCAGTCTACATTGATGGAAGACCTAGAATCTCGCAAGACATGAAAATTCCGCAGTATGACACCTTTAGGGCTATCTTGAGAGTATTTTGTCTGAGCTTACTGGCTTGGGAGTCAAAGGCCTAGCATTGTTCTGTACCAGGAAGCCACAGCAAAGGTTATGTATGTACATGCACTGGGTATTGGCCTTCAGAGCTAGTTTGAGAATGAGGGAAAGATTCTGAAGCAAAAGATGCAGAGAGCTCTGGTCTGGGGAGGAAAACTGGTCCGGGACAGCAAGGGAACAAAGGTTGGGAAAAGTGCACATGATCACATGATAAAATTTAGGAGCTAATATCCACTTATCAGTGAGTGCATACTATGTGAGGTTTTTTTGTGACTGGGTTACTTCATTCAGGATGATATTTTCTAGTTCCATCCATTTGCCTAAGAATTTCATGAAGTCATTGTTTTTAATAGCTGAGTAGTATTCCATTGTGTAAATGTACCACTCGGAATACTGAAGATACAATTCACAGATCACATGAAGCTCAAGAAGGAAGACCAAAGTGTGGATGCTTCGGTCCTTCTTAGAAGGGGAACAAAATACTCATGGGAGGAAATATGGAGACAAAGTGTGGAGCAGAGACTAAAGGAAAGGCCACCCAGAGACTGTCCCAGGTTCCAGGTCAGCCTGGGCTACATGGTGAGGCCCTGACTCAAAAACAAGAGTCTTTCCTGCATTTTTCATTCTTTTAAAAATATTTTTGTTTCGTTAATTTTTTACCACTAAAATTTCTTTCTTTATTGGCCTCTATCTTTTTTATTAATTCATTCATTTATTCACTTTATATCCCAATTGCAGTCCCTCCTGCCTTTCTTCCCACCTCCTTTCTCCCTCCCCTTTTCCTCAGAGCTCCACCCCTACTCCCCGCCCCCTGTACCAATTTGCCCTGGCACATCAGGCCTCATCAGGACTAAGCACATGCTCTCACTGAGGCCAGAGAAGGCAGACTCAACATAAAACTGGATACACTAAATCTAAGAGAAGACTAAGTGGGACACTGCCTTGAATATATTGGCACAGGAGAACACCAGTGGCTCAGGCTCTAAGATCAATAATTGATAAATGGGACCTCATGAAACTGAAAAACTTCTGTAAGGCAAAGGACACTGTCAATAGGACAAAACAGCAGCCTATGGATTGGGAAAGGTTCTTCATCAATTCTACATCTGACAGAGGGCTAATATCCAAAATATATAAAGAACTCAAGAAAGTAAACACCAACAACCCAAATGACCTGTTTTATTACTCTCATGTTTATCAACTAATACACTTTTAGTTCATTTCACATTATCCTTGTGCTCCTCTCTTCTGTTATTTGTACTGTGCTAGTAGAAGCTCCCATTTGCTGCAGCATGTCTGTATCTGTTGTTGATATGTTGTTGCTGTCACTGCTGTTCTCTTCTTTCATGATGGAGCTAGAGTCTGGGACCTCAGTCAATGTGGAATGGGTGTTACGGCACAGAGCTACCCCAACCCAGGCTCCAGGAGAAAAAAAATAAAAGTTAAAAAATAAAAAACAAAAACAGTTCCCTGAAAAGATGAATAAAATCAACAGCATTGAGCCAGGCTGAGGGAAGGAGAGAACAGCAATGAGGGCATCAGATGGAATAAGATCATCGGCAGGTCTCAGGGACAGTTAAAGGGGAACATTATCCTTCCTCTGTTGGTGCTGAGGATTGAGCCCAGAGCCTTCCATGTAGGAGGCATGTGCTTTTCCACTGCCCTGCACAGCCAGACCTGAAGGAATATGATCAATAACTCTATACTCATGAACTCAGTAATCTAGATGAAACAGACCAATACCAATTCCTCAAAAGGCACAAGAAAGGGACAGTCTGGACACACACACACATTGTCACTTATCTCTGTCTCTGTCTCTTCACATACACACACATCAGGGGACAAGAGACATGGCCCAGTAGGGAACAGCACTGGCTGCTCTTGCACAGGATCCCAGTTGGATCCCCACATCACAGCCATCTGTAACCATAGCTCCCAGGGACCATCCTGCTCTTCTGACCCTTTAACACTAGGCACACACGTAGTGAGCACATATAAATGCAGGCAAACTACTTATACACATACAAATAAATCTTTATAAAAGATCTTTGTAAAACAACTAAATCAACTGCTGAGTTAACAATTCAGGAGAATAGCAACGTTGGAAGAATGACAATACTAGGCTTGAAGACTACTGCAAGGGAGACAGTTTAAACCAAGAGTGTATGGTATTGCTAAATGAGCAGATGAATGATCCAATGGACTAGAAAGGCAAGTCTAGACACAGTCATGAATGGCAGAGTGGCACAAGCAATACAGTGGCACAATGCCTTTCTATATTGTTGAGTTGGCTATTTAGGGCCCTTTGCGTCTTAATATAAACTTTAGAATCAGCTTACTGATATTCATAAAATAGCTTGCTGGGATAATGGTACCGGAACAGAAACATTCAGAAGAAAAACAAGGAATCTTAATACAGATTTTATATTCTTCACAAGCATATAAATCCAAAACAGATAATATGTTTAAACACAAACTTCAATACTACAGTCCTAGAAAATAACACGTAACAATATCTAGATGAATTTGGGTCTAGCAATGACATTTGCACACCCCAAAGGCACAGCCCATGGAAGAACTGACAGGTAAGACTTAATCAAAACTGGAAACATCCACTCCCCACAAGACATGCATAAAGGGAGAGGGCAACCTGCCAACTGAGTATTTATAAAAGAAACATTAAAAAAGACAAAAAAATAAATAAAAAATATACTAAAAACTAGATGAAAAACTGACACTTTATCAAAGGATCCATCCAGATGGCAAATAAAGATATAAATTTTTGTATATAGCTCATCAGGGAAGTAAATATTAAAACAATGAGGGCTGAGATGCAGTTCACTGGTATAGCACCTGCCTAGAATATTCAAGACTCTGCAGTCTGTGCCCAGCACCCAAAATGAATGAATGAATGAATGAATGAATGAATGAAACAATGGGGTAATAAATGGTTAAAAGTTCAGAGCACTGATGTCCTAGTTTGCTCAAAAACAACTTGAGGAAAGGGTTTAATTCATCTTACACCTTCTAGCCCATCACCGAGGGAAGCCAGGGCAGGAGCTCAAGGCAGGAACCCAGAGGCAGGAAACGAAACAGTCCTACTTTCACAGCCCTACTTTCCAACTTCCTCTCTGATGGCTTGCTTGCTTGTTTTGGGACGGCCCCACCCACAGTGGGCTGGGCCCATCTACATCAATCATTAAACAAGAAAATGCCCCACAGACATTCCCTTTGGCCAATCGGATGGAGGCAATTCCTCAACTGAGGTTCCCCTTTTTAAAGTAACTCTAGTTTGTATCATATTGACAAAAACTAAGCAGACAATGCCAAATAATGCAGATTTGGAGCAGGAACTGCAAATTATTAATGGGAATGTAAAAATAGTACATTTTGGAAGATAGCTTCTTTCAAAATAAATATATTTGTACTATGATCTAACAATTATAATCCTTTGTGTTTATACAAATGAAATAAAAATTTATATCCATACAGAATTCTATGTATGAATGTTTATAGTAACTTTAGCTGTAATTGCCAAAAGTTGGAAGCAACCAAGCTTATCAGTGGATAAGTTATACAGACATGGCGTATTATTTAGAACAATAAGAAATAAACATCAAACTATGAGACAGCATGGAGGAAAGTTAAACATACAGCACTGAGGAGAAAGGGCCAGTCTGTAAAGGCTTCACATTGTATGATTCCAACTTTATCAATTCTTGCAACAGCACACGAAGGCAGTGTAAAGAGCGCTGGCTGCCAGTGTTTCATGGCAGGGAAGGAGTGCACAGAGAGAGCAGAGAGGATATATATGTCAGTGAGACTCTTCTGTGTGGTACTATTAATGCAGGAGGAGGCACCTTTCATGACACATTTCACAAAACTCATATAGGCTGTACAACACTAGGGATCAGACTGCATAACATGGACTAGGGTAGGTGTGAACCATGCAAGTTCACACAAGGTCTGACTCTGGTCCAGGGATGCTAACAGAGCTAGAGGCTGGGGTGGGGCAGGTTAGGTATAAATATAACTTTGGCTTTCTGTTCAGTTTTGCTGTGATCTAAAAACTGCTTTTAAAGACTTTTAGGTGTACTTCTATGATAAACCTCTTGACCAGCATATCATATGTGAGGCCCTAGTTTCAACTTTTAGCTCAAAAGAAAAACAATTTATTCATCTTATCTTGAAATAGAATAGGAAGCATCAACCTTTCACATATCTGATTAGGCTAAGCACTGGTTAGGAAAATGCTTATTTCTTAAAGGTATATATGCCTTACTGTAGATATGGTCAAAACATCGAGGGGGTCTGGCTTATGTCCCTCAATCTCCTGAAACAAATACGGTTTTTACAAGGAAGTTCTAACACACCTGCTCCCACATACTTGACAGCCTTCGCAGCTCTGACTGCAGCTTCTCCCAACTTTCTTCTTACTTCAGGATTAATACCAGGCTACAGGAAGATATTCAAGATAATTTCCATTAGTACTTAGTCTCACAATACATTTCTACCAGAATGCAGATACAATTAAAATGTATATTAGATAACAGCATATAGTAGCTGTATGAAAAAGATAATATACCAATCTGTCTGTCAACATACCAAAGTTGAATACTTCGCTAGTAATGTCTATGAACTACAGATATTACTCAGTACAATTATATATCTTTATACCTTGTATTTTCATAACAACCTCCATAACTATATAAAAGATAACAAGTGCTGAGCTGGCGAGATGGGTCAGCAGGGTAGAGGGTTAGAATTTGATTCCCAGCACCCGTAATAGGCAGCTCACAACCTGTAAGGGAACCCAGGGGAATCTGATGCATCTGACTTCTGCAGGCACCATTTAAAGCATTTAAATAATATACACGTAGGTATTTAAATAATCACTGCTTAAAAATAAGCTTTACTGAAGTTGTTGGCATCTATTTCAAATATCTAATATATTCTGAAACAAAATATTCTATTTTGAATAGTATAAGAACAAACTGGTTAACTAGAAACCTCAGACCCCTGATGTTTCAGAAATATAGACAACATATATCTCACCAATGGGCATTGTAAGCCCCAAGGGAACATAAACCCCAAAAATAGGTATCACTGGCTTTGACACTCCTAGCAACCTGAACCAACAGAGGGATAGGAATAAGCTAAGGAGCAGGTGTCAAACAGTGATGACAAACAGTGATGACAATTCCTCCACAGAATAACTTTTGGGCATGAAAATGACTAAACTAGTTTAGGAGCACACTGAAACAGTAGTTAAAACAAGAGTCTTCTCTATGAAGAAGATGTCCAACTAACTGGACAATTCCATTTCAATTACATGACTAATTCTAGTTAACTACAGCTTAAACTGTGTGCTCTGACCTCACCATCCAAATGTTAACTCCTAGTCAGATACTTGCACCAAGATAGACCTTCCTGGACTTTGTCCAGAAGGAAGACCACTCACCTGTGTCTGGTCTCAGAATAATACTCTACTCCTCACCCCGCAGATCCTCAAAGTTTTATCATTATGTTACTATTCAGATGCTAGGGATGGGAGACTTTAGCTTTATAGATCAGTCGTGAAAATGAGATTGAACAAGGCATACATTCAAGAGAACCTCAGAAATGTCCTTTAGCTTCCTTACCGCTGGGGCCTCCTCAATGATCTTCTGATGTCGCCTCTGCACACTACAGTCTCTTTCAAACAAGTACACTGCGTTGCCGTGGTGATCACCAAACACCTGGACTTCCACATGCCTATTTCAAAAAGAAACAAGTGTTAATATACTTTATTAAGGGTTGTGAGATTTTACATTTATCAACCCAAACACTTGGTCAAAATAACCAATATTCCTTTGAGAAATCTGCTATCTGGACTCTACGTTGAGGTTATAACTTAAGAACATGGGTACACTCTTGTAAAATCTGAGTTAAAGGATTCCTTTTATGATGAATGTTTGTATGATAAATACCCCAGAAAATAAATGTATGTATCTGAAATGACTGGTAGGTGAAAAGAATGAAAATACAGGAGACCTAAAATAGAGATTAATCACAAAATAAAAAAATATCAAAGACATTAATTTGTTACAAAAAATTAATTACAAATCATAGCTCATAAGAAGGCTAATAATAACTGGCTTAACCACCTGCCCCTCCCAAAACCTTTTACAGTTAGATTTTAAAAACAATACATAACTGAAATCAAAATGTCTCACCTCTAAAGGAGCTAAGACATATATCAAATAATTAAAAATAAACACAGATCATTAGTATTTTAAGAGTGTGCTAACATTAAATCATGGAAAAAAAAACCTGAAAAGGCTTAATATCAAGAAACTTTAATATTGAGTTAAAAAAAGGCTAGTAAAATTCTGATAAGTCATACTGAGAGCGGACATATGTAATGCCTAGAAAAATGAGGCTCATACACTACTCGGTCCTAGCTCACTAGCCAGGGCGACTGAACTCATGGGTCCTGGAGAAGAACTTATAAGCACCACTTTACTAAACCAGCATAATCCAAACAGCAATAGAAACATCTGGCTGTACACACACAGATAGATAGTGGAGTCCTCCTCCCTCATCAAGGGAACTTCTCTTTGCAACAGATGGACACTACAGAAAACCAGAACCAATCAAGCCCTGACCAATAAATACATCTACAAATCACACCTGCTCCGACGGCCCATTGAACACTGTAAAAGAGGGACTGGAAAGATCCCAAGAGCCAAAGGATCAGGGATTGTGCTGTGTGGTTCGCATCTCGTAGTAATGTCAGTGGTGACACACATGAGGTCTCGCCAACATGACTGCCTAGACATGAACTGAACAAGGACAACAACAGGTATGCCAAAGTGGATGGCGGAAAGGACAGAAGGCCCCAACCTAACACAAAGAACTATAGGCAAGTAAAGAGCATTGAGAAAAAAAGAAATAGTCTTCCCCAGGGATGGGGTATGTAGGAGGACTTTTGAGGGAAGAAAAGGAATGGCAAAAATTATAATTTCAAAAATTAAAAATAGGTAAATCATAAAAAGAGAGATTACTGTCATCATGGCTCATGGTTGCTGGGGTTTAATCCACACCAACTGGCCCTGCTGCCCCAAGCCGCTGACAGCTCATCTAGGTGGGAGGACCTGGCATAGCCAAATATACCTCACAGCTAAGAAAGGAAAGTAGGGCTAGGCCCCATTGTCTCTTCCAAGTGCACGTCCTCCTTCACTGGAACATCTCAGACCAGGCTTCTCTTCCTCCAATGAATGTCAAGCTGGAGACCAAGCCTTCACACAAACATAAGCATTTCAGATCCAAACCAGCAGCCGTCCACTCCCATGGACTCTCTGTCTTCCCACCCATGTGTACAGGGGTGGGCATCTAGTTACTCATCCAGAGAGCTGGTCATCTGTCCTCCTTCTATGCTCTTGTTGACGTCACTAATTTTGTAAAATCCTTGACTATAACTACTTCAAATTACTTCTTCTTCCCTTTTTAAAATTAATTAATTAATTTACATTCTCTTGTTATTCAAGTAACACAGAATACCTTCAACTGGTTCTGTTGGGAGTGTTATGTTATTTTCTCCTGGGGAGTGTCCACAGGCACGTGACCAGATCATTAATTCTTTCCTTTGCTGCCGTGGTCTAGGCTGCTGAAAACCCACCCACCGCATTCACTTCCTCACAGTGTTTTCCCTCCCAGCAGTTTCTTTTTATTCTTTTTCTATGACTCTGCTTCTCATTCCCATTTGTTCTGCCGTGTTTTCTGTTCGTTGGATCAAAGCCTGTAATGAATTAATAAGTTACTTTAAACTTTCTATCTGGTGGTGCTTCAATTCGGTCACGGCTGTTTGGCTGGGACACTTTGTTTCTTCAGGATGTGCTTTTCTGGCCTTGTAATGCTTTTCATCATAGAACATGCTGTACCAGAAGATGGACCTGAAATCTCAGGTTAGCCTAGGAAGCGATGGAGATGGCGTCACACACATACCATAGATTCAGTTTCCTTTTGTATTGTCATTTCATGTTGGCTGTTTTCTCCTGACTGATGTTGGGTTTCCCAAGCAGTTCTCCAACTAAACCTGCACTACAGCTTCTTCAGGACAGCACACTTCATTACAGGGAGTTTGGAGACATAGTCTAGTCCATTCTGCCTACTATTACAAAACACCTTAGGCTGAGAAATTTATAAACTACCTAAGTTTATTTCTCACAGCTCAGGAAGGTAAAAGTATGACAGTAGACTCAGCATGGTATCTTATTGCTGTGTCTTTATGTGGCAGAAAGACAAGCAGATGGTTTCCCCAAAGTCCTTCTACAAGGGCACTAATTCCACTCAGAAGGCAAAGGACTCATGACTTAACACCTACAAAAGGCTTTGATTACTTTAAAAAGCTTTCTTAGTTCCAAGGGTTGAACCCAATGCAAGCAAATGCTCCACACTTAGCTCCATTCAAGTCTTGATGCCATGATGGCTGTTTGATTTTCTCAGACACATGTTTCAACCATAGCTTAATGACAGAAAGTTACTGTAACCCTAACATTAAGTCAGTTATCCAGGGCCAGCGCTTCAGTTGTGGCCTTCAGAAGTGTCTTCCCTTAGCTGAAATAGCAGACTGGATGGCACCTCTCTCACTGTTTAAAACCTGAGCATGGTTTCCCAGGAGGATATGCTTATGAAAGGCAACGGAATATTCTAGGCCAAATATAAAATGTTTTTCCTCCTATTCCTCCAAATTATGACGTCATTTGGATTTTCTATGAAAGTGGGTGTGTCCACCCCAGGGGACTTCTCTTTCAGGTTGATTGATAGTTAAGTCACCAGACACTTGTGGGAATTCCTATGAAGTCTTAGGGCTTCAGCAGCAGCTACCTCAGGTAAGGCGATCTCAACTGCAACTTGTGTTCACAGGAAGGACCATATTCCGGAGTGGTCTGCTTTGTGACTTCAACGCTCTGATGAGTCCAAATGTCACTCTCTGCCTTTCACATTGTTCAGGGTTCTTTCCCCTTCCCCTCTTCTTTCTTTGGTATCCAAACTCTTTACACAGCAGAGATGAGGTATGTTTAAGTTAATTGCCTCTCTCATGTTTTCATTACTCTGTGAAAGGAAACACTGTAGTAGCGACTCCAAGGTATAAAGGGAACACGTGGGTCCAACCCACACACAGGAGCTGCCCTTTGAGACTCAGAAGTGGAAAATTCCTCTCCTTTGGAACTTAATATGTAAGGAAGGCCCAGTACAGACTCGTGTTTTCTGAGATCATCCAATGGGTCTCATTCTCTGAGGTCATCCAATGGCTCCTGAGGTCATCCAATGGCTATGGCTCCTGAGGTCATCCAATGGCTATGGCTCCTGAGGTCATCCAATGGCTATGGCTCCTGAGGTCATCCAATGGCTATGGCTTCTGAGGTTATCCAATGGCTATGGCTCCTGAGGTCATTTAATGGCTATGGCTCCTGAGGTCATCCAATGGCTATGGCTCCTGAGGTCATCCAATGGCTATGGCTCCTGAGGTCATCCAATGGCTATGGCTCCTGAGGTCAACCAATGGCTATGGCTCCTGAGGTCATCCAATGGCTATGGCTTCTGATGTCATCCAATGGCTCCCATTCTCTTCTTTTTTGGAGTTCTTTCCTTGTGCTAATGCAGAGGTTTTAGGGCCCAGTGCATAGATGCATCTGACCAGCGGCTCCAACACAACCAATGTACATACAATCTGGTTAGAAAAGAAACACACACTGCTGGACAGTACAGGAATGCATGGGTATTGTCAAGGAATACTAAAAATGTGCCTGTAAGCCATGTAGCTATGTGTTAGATATAATCTGAAAATGGAATGTGGTATTTTCTCTCTAAAATTGTATACTTTGAGGATGGTTTCCTAGCCTAGTCTTTTAGATAAACAATAATTCTGATCAGATTTGCAAGCACTACTACAAGTTCACCAGAACTCTATTCCAGTAGGTAATTATTCATCAGGTTATTAAAACACAGTGGTGATTATAATATTAAAGTACTCAAGTATTTTGACTAGAAGTTACAGAACAGAAACACTGACTTGATCAGGTTGGACATGGTAGTGCCTGCCATCACTGGGGAGGCAGAGATGGGAGGGTCATCATGAGGTGAAGGTCTCTGGACAGTTCGTTCCAGGTCAGCATGGTGGCCAGGGCTACAGGACGAGGCCCTGTCTCCAGTAATCACTGTTTTCTGTATTGAGTCGTACACCCTGGGCCAGCAAGTGTTCCTACAGTGCTCACGAAAGAGGACACTGACTTGGATGACCTGTCTATTTTCTTCTGAAAGGTATCACAGAAGGAAACATTTAGAACCTTCTTCATTTCTGCCTTACTCCCTCTAGCAGGCGGCACATGCTACATACTTTTTTTTTAATTTATTTTTTTTTTGTTTTTTGAGACAGGGTTTCTCTGTGTAGCCCTAGCTGTCCTGGAACTCACTCTGTAGATCAGGCTGGCCTGGAACTCAGAAATCCACCTGCCTCCGCCTCCCAAGTGCTAGGATTAAAGGCGTGCACCACCATTCCCGGCTTATTTTTGTTTTAAGTGTATGAGTGTTTTGCCTGTATGTAGAATCATGCACCATATGCGTGCTGGTGCCTGGCCTACAAAAGCCAGAAGAGGTCACTGATGCTCTGTAACCTGAGTTACAGATACCATGTGGCTGCTGGGAGTTAAATCTGGGGGCTCTGCAGGAACACTAAGTCCTCTTCCTGCTGAGCCATCTCTCCAGCCCCCAGTTCTACTTTTCATAAGGTGTAAATCAAAAGCAAAACCAATTCAGGCCGTCTTTAAAGAGAAGATAACATTAAAGAGAGGGCCTTCTTGGACTTTCTTGTAAGGAAAGAACTCAGTGCTTCTGATTTATTGTCTGCAAGAGAAAGACTATGTTTCACAAATGAACTGTTCTTTTCACTTAACATAAGGTAATATTCATGCAAAAAAAATCTAGGACATAGATAACTTTATCATTATCTTATTTTAAAAAACAGAAGAAGCTAGGAATCTTTACAATCCTCCTAAGGTGGCATCTAGAGACGCACCCCAGAGCAATGATCTAGAATGTGAACTCTGGCGTCACTCAAATTCCAGCTTTACAACTGTGGATGAGCACAGGCAGCACCAGTGGCTCTACTGCCTCGTGCCCTGATGCACAGACTGAAAACAGGAGTGCGCATACGGGGGTTTGTTACGATGAGGACAGTAAGATTACCTAGCATATGAGAGACGTAGGACCTGGCACATGGTTAGTACTGGCTGGGAGGGTTACAACTTGTTAAAATACCACAAAATGATGACAAAAAACTTTGTAACTGACTCCAGTTAATTCACAAGCTCTATTTTTCTGAGTCCCTCAATTAATGCTTAGAGCATACAGTTGACTCTTAGAAGAACTTACTTATACTGGAAGAAAGTCCTAAGTTTCACCACCAACCAACATATTTGGGGGCAAGAATGTCACAGGACCACTCTACCTTGACGAAAGGTACTAAGACAGTTATTATTTACTGATACAGAAAGATGCCTGGGGTATAATATCACTGTATACCATTATAGTGTTATATTGGTTAATTGGTTCTGTCCACCATTCGTATGGACATAGTTTGTTTCTCATAGGCTTAGGCATGAGTTTTCTATTAATATAGAAGAAAATGTTTAGGAGCAAGCACACTGTCCTCTAACCCATGACTACAGAGATGGGGAACTTCAAGAACTTACATAGTATACAACATCATATCTAACAGAATACACATGCATTGCTTAGAACAAAACAAACAAACAAACAGACAGACAGACAGACAAACGACAACAAAGCCAAAAACCCAAACCAGCAGTATACCTTGGTGTGTCCACGAACTTCTCGATCAACATTGCGTCATCATTGAAAGACTTCGTAGCCTCCCTTCGGGCTGATTCTAACTGCTCTTGGAATTCTCTCTCTGATCTAACGATCCTCATGCCCTATGAAAGAAAGGATTGTATGACCACAATGTGAACATAGACTCTAGCCAGAAACAACAAAGGCGGGTACCCACAACCTTACTTTTCCTCCTCCACCACGGACAGCTTTGATCATAACAGGATACCCAATTTTCCCAGCGTGCTCTCTCAGGCACTGATCAGACTGGTCCTTGCCATGGTAACCTTCCACAACAGGAACTCCAGCAGCAGCCATGATGGACTTGGACGTGCTTTAGAGGAAAAACACCAAGACGACCCAATTAAATATCTACAAACTGTAACTCTTTAAAGAAACCATCCTACAGGAAAAAGCAGGGCTTGCGCCTGGAACCAATGTTAACACACACACACTAAAAATTCCTTGTTACATACTTGTGTTTATTTCACGTGGTTGGTAGCTCATCCCACCATCTGTCTTTTAACCCCAGACAACTAAAATACATCTTAGAATTACAATACAATTACCTCTCTATATTCCAGAAATCAGTGGACTTTTCTTACATTTTAGAAGAATAACAACCAAAAAGAACAATTTAAAATGCCTATGAATGGAGCTGATAATACAGTGTGGTGGATAATTTGCTTGCCCTGACTATCTGAGTTTAGTCCTGCATGCAGGACCCATGCAAAGGTGGAATGCCTGCACGCCTGCACTTGGCTTGCACAAATGCACACAAATAATAATACATTTAATTTGATTTTAGAATTCCCCATTGTAATAAACGACCTCAGTTTGTCTTCTGACACTTACCTCTTTATACCCATGTCTCTAATTGCAGATGAAGGAGGACCTATGAAAATGATTCCCTCTTGCTTACAAAGTTCAGCAAACTCCATGTTTTCCGAAAGAAAACCGTAGCCTGGATGGATGGCCTGCAGGACAGAAAGCCCAAGTCACTCGCTAGCTCTCGGCTGGCAAAGCTGCCTTCCTGAGACCTCTCCAGACATGGCTGACAGGACACCAAGGTCTCTGTCATAACTTGCTCCCAAAGAGATGCCTAGAACACTCATGCTGAAGTTTCGACGAAGCCTGTTTTACACCAGGAAAATCTCTTTGTTTTCTTTTTTTTCACATCAACCCCAGGGCCTCACGTGTACTAAGGCAGGTTGCCTACCGTGGAGTTACATCCTCAGACTTCAGTCTTATTGTAGTAGTATATATGAAACCTACAAGGCCCCAGTCTCAGCAGTTGTGAGCATGTGATTGCCATCAATGTCACCCTCCTCCCGTCAGCACTTGTCTCCAAAACAGTCACCATTCCAGACCTAATCCCTGTGGCCAGGCAGCTACTGGTTCTCCTTCCATTTTTAAGAATTTACAGGTATAGATGTCACCTATTGATGGAACTGTATACGTGTATCTACAACTGGCTTATTTAACATTGCATGATTTCAAAGTTCACCCATGTGTAAGCCTATACCAGAATGCCATCTATTTTAAGGCTAATATTTTACTCTATGTACTTTCTATATTTGTTCATCCACTATTTCATTCATGGGCATTTGGGTTGTTTCTACTTTTTACCTTTTAAAAAGAATGTGAAGGTGAACCCTGGTATACAAGTAGAGCCCCTGGTATAAATTATTTAACATAAACCTAGAAGTACAGTTAATGGGGAAGTAAGATATAAAGTGGGTAAAGTTCCTACAGAAAGCCTGACCACTTGAGTGTGACTCCTGGAAGCCATCAAAGGGTAGAAAGAGAAAACGGACTCCACAAGTTGTTCTCATGAGCTCTTAGCACCTACATCAAGCACATACACGCACACATATAATCACACACAGATAAATGCATACAAACACACATACATATAAATGCACACAAATACACACATATAATAAAAGTTTTAAGTAGAATTAATGAATTATATGGTAATCTCTAGAAAACATCATTATATATATTAATTTTTTATTAGATACTTTCTTCATTTACATTTCAATGCTATCCCAAAAGTTCCCTATACTCTCCCCCTGCCCTGCTCCCCTACCCACCCACTCTCACTTCTTGACCCTGGCATTCCCCTGTACTGTGGCATATAAAGTTTGCTAGACCAAGGGGCCTCTCTTCCCAATGATGGCTGACTAGGCCATCTTCTGCTACATATGCAGCTAGAGACATAAGCTCTGGGGGTTCTGGTTAGTTCATATTATTGTTCCTTTTGTAGGGTTGCAGACCCCTTCAGTTCTTGGTTATTTTCTCTAGCTCCTATATTGGGGGCCCTGTGTTCCATCCAATAGCTGACTGTGAGCACCCACTTGTGTATTTGCCAGGTACTGGCAAAGCCTCACAGGAGACAGCTATACCAGGGTCCCTTCAGCAAAATCTTGCTTGCATATGCAGTAGTGCCTGCTTTTGGTGGCTGATTATGGGGTGGACCCCTGGGTGGGGCAGTCTCTGGATGGTCCATCCTTTCGACTTAGCTCCAAACTTTGCCTCTGCAACTCCTTCCATGGATATTTTATTCCCTATTCTAGGGAGGAATGAAGTATCCACATGTTGGTCTTCCTTCTTGATTTTCTTGTGTTTTGGGAGTTGTATCTTGGGTATTCTAGGTTTCTGGGCTATTATCCACTTACCAGTGAGTGCATATCAAGTGACTACTTTTGTGATTGGGTTACCTCACTAAGGATGATATCCTCCAGATATATCAATTTGCCCAAGAATTTCATAAATTCATTGTTTTTAATAGCTGAGTAGTACTACATTGTGTAAATGTACCATATTTTCTGTATCCATTCCTCTGTTGAGGGACATCTGGGTTCTTTCCAGTTTCTGGCTATTATGAATAAGGCTGCTATGAACATAGTGGAGCATGCGTTCTTATTACCAGTTGGAACATCTTCTGGGTATATGTCCAGGAGAGGTATTGCTGGATCTAGTGGTAGTACTATGTCCAGTTTTCTGAGGAACCGCCAGATTGATTTCCAGAGTAGTTGTACAAGCTTGCAATCCCACCAGCAATGGAGGAGTGTTCCTCTTTCTCCACATCCTTGCCAGCATCTGCTGTCACCTGAATTTTTGATCTTGGACATTCTGACTGGTGTGAGGTGGAATCTCAGGGTTGTTTTGATTTGCATTTCCCTGATGATTAAGGATGTTGAACATTTCTTCAGGTGCTTCTCAGCCATTCGGTATTCCTCAGTTGAGAATTCTTTGTTCAGCTCTGAACCCCATTTTTTAATGGGGTTATTTGAATTTCTGTAGTTCAGCTTCTTGAGCTTTTTGTAGATATTGGATATTAGTCCCCTATCAGATTTAGGATTGGTAAAAATTCTTTCCCAATATGCTGGTGGCCTTTTTGTCTTATTGACAGTGTCTTTTGCTTTACAGAAGCTTTGCAATTTAGGAGGTCCCATTTGTCTATTCTTGATCTTACAGCCCAGGCCATTGCTGTTCTGTTTAGGAATCTTTCCCCAGTGCCCATATACTCGAGGGTTTTCCCCACTTTCTCCTCTATAAATTTCAGTGTCTCTGTTTTTATGTGAAGTTCTTTGATCCACTTAGACTTGAGCTTTGTACAAGGAGATAAGAATGGATCAATTCACATTCTTCTACATTATAACCACCAGTTGTACCAGCACCATTTGTTGAAAATGCTGTCTTTTTTCCACTGCATGGTTTTACCTTCCTTGTCAAAGATCAAGTGACCATAGGTGTGTGCGTTCATTTCTGGTTCTTCAATTCTATTCCATTGATCTATCTGTCTGTCGCTGTACCAGTACCATGCAGTTTTTATCACAATTGCTCTGTAGTACAGCTTGAGGACAGGAATGGTGATTCCCCAAGAGGTTCTTTTATTGTTGAAAATAGTTTTTGCTATCCTAGGTTTTTTGTTATCCCAGATGAATTTGCAAATTGCCCTTTCTAACTCAGTGAAAAATTGAGTTGGAATTTTGTTGGGGATTGTATTTAATCTGTATATTGCTCACACCAATGGATGGATCCTGGAAACAGAAACTAAACAGAGACACATGGACACTAACAGAAGTTATGAAACAAATGGATTTAACAGATATCTACAGAACATTTTATCCTAAAACAAAAGGATATACCTTCTTCTTAGTACCTCATGGTACCTCCTCCAAAATTGATCATATAATTGGTCACAAAACAGGCCTCCACAGATCCAAAAATATTGAAATTATCCCATGCATCCTATCAGATCACTATGTACTAAGGCTGATCTTCAATAACAGCGTTAATAATAGAAAGTCAGCATTCACGCGGAAACTAAACAACACTCTACTCAATGATACCTTGGTCAAGGAAGAAATAAAGAAAGAAATTAACGACTTTTTAGAGTTTAATGAAAATGAAGCCAAAACATACCCAAACTTATGCGACACAATGAAGGCAGTCCTAAGAGGAAAACTCATAGCCTTGTGTGCCTCCAAAAAAAAATTAGAGAGAGCATAGACTAGCAGCCTGACAGCACAACTAGAAGCTCTAGAACTAAAGGAAGCAAATTCAGCCAAGAGGAGTAGACGTCCTGAAATAATTAAACTTAGGGCTGAAATCAACCAAGTGGAAACAAAAAGAACTATTCAAAGAATCAACCAAACCAGGAGCTGGTTCTTTGTGAAAATCAACAAGATATATATACCCTTAACCAGACTAACTAGAGGGTACAGGGACAGTATCCTAATTAACCAAATCAGAAATGAAAAAGGAAACATAACAACAAATCCTGAGAAAATCCAAAACATTACATTTTTTACCTTTATATAAAACTTTTAAAAAGTCTATTTATTTTATGTATATAAGTACATTGCGGCTATCTTCAGACATACCAGAAGAGGGCATCAGATCCCATTACAGATGGTTGTGAGTCCCCATGTGGATTCCGGGAATTAAACTCAGGACCTCTGGAAGAGCAGTCAGCACTCTTAACCACTGAGCCACCTCTCCACCCCCAACTTTAAAAATTTTTAATAACTGAACTTTAAAATGCTTAAACCAAGGAGTGGCTATTAAATATAAAACATAATTAAATATACTTTTCCTTTTTTATCTTAAAACATATTTAGATTAAAAGTTGTTACTACATCTTTTACTCGTGTGTGTGTGTGTGTGTGTGTGTGTGTGTGTGTGTGTGTGTGTGTGTTGTCGAGCGAGCATGTGGAGCTCAGAGGACAATTTGGAAGAGTCAGTTCTCGGGAACTGAACTCAGATTGCCAGGCTCAGCAGCAAGTGACTTTACCTAATGAGCCATCTCATCCACCCTAAAACAATCCACACTTTAACTTAAAACAACATCTCTACTACAGAAAGAAAAGGATTGTACCCTGCGAAGAGGGATTTGTTTATTGCTTCTGTGCAAAACTAGGCCTAACCTCTAACACTTGAAGTTCCAAGAAGAGCTCAACTCTCTTAATTCTAATTGATAGTTTAGAGTCTCCATCCTCTTGCTTACCAAAAGACTTCAAGCGCAGAGGATCCTTAAAGAAGTCTAAGGAAGGAGAAGGAACGAATACAGTTTACAAAGATAACTCAATAACCTGATGTAAAAACTAGCTAAAAAGAGAAAATGTCTATAAAGAAATAAGTTTGCATAAATTATAGAAGATTGATTTGCTCAGTATTATAAATTTTTCTGCACTTCTTACCTGTGCTGCAGAGCTCTTGGCCACTTGAATGATTTTCTCCATTGCGAGGTAGCTCTGCTGAGACGGAGCAGGGCCAATGGAATACGCCTCATCTGCCTGCAAAAGGTGTGGCTGGTTTGCACTTGCATTGTATATAGAACCACATCAGCCTTATTTACTATTAAAAATGGAATGCCGGGCCCATCAGGCAATGCCAGTGGCACGAAACATTTAATAATGAAGCAGAACCAGCTGGATTAGGACTTAACCTTGCACATATGGAGAGTCAAAACTCCATTCCCCAAATAAACCGCATTCTGGATTCAATCACACTTTCTTATGTTCTAGATGCATTTAATGCCAAAAGTTATTATTTGAAAACAGATACAAAATACATGAAGAGAAATATGTAGCAAGGGAATGCTACACAGCTTATATAATCTCTCACATTTTGTGAATTATCCTTTAAACTTTTCATAAGATCAAGGCATCCCTTGAAGTAGCCTAAGTAGAAACCATGCATTCATTCATTTATACACATGTGCAGAATGCCTACTGTGTGCCAGGTTTTGCTCTGGGAAGTGTTCTTTACAGAGGGAAGGCAGCCATTAGCATTTACACACAAATGGCAACTGTGACAAAGGCCCTAAGGGAGGCAGGAATGTGACAGTGACAGAAGGACTGGCTCTGGTCTGCAGGTGGCCAGGGTGAGCTGTTAGGACAGGTTCCCCCTGGTTGGGAAGGACTTTGCCTAGGGGTGAAAGGAAAAAGTGGACTTAGGAGAGGGATCGGAGAGCTTCCATGCAGAGAACACAGCACACGTGAAGGTCCAGAGGTGGAAAGGAACCCAACCTGTGCTGGGTTGGCTTGGGTTGGGCCAACGAGAGGCTGACTAGCCAGTGAGGAGTGCTGCGGAGCTTCAGGTGGTGTTTTGGGAGAGCAGACCTCTTCCCAAGTGTTACAGCTCTTAGGATAGAAGCTCTTGGACAAAGGAAGAGTTCTCACACATCTCAGGTACTTCTCATTGACTTGGCCTGAGAGCTTAGGGAACCTTATTTGCATGTTGGAGGGGCTCGGTGCTGCTCCTATGTGACTGATGCCCACACAGATCTCTGCGTGGGGTGGGGGTTGGGGGGGGGGGCTATAGCTGGGACAAGAGCCAGGGGACCAAGGGGCCGAACACCTGCCCTTGGAAGTCACCTGCAGGGACCAGGCTGCCTGGGCCCAGCTTACCACCCAGCAGAGGAGTGCTGACTGAGTAGCTGGAACCCACCTACATAAACCTTACTGACGCTTGTAAGCACCAACTGTTATTGTGAAGAACTTAACTGAGCTGGGCAGCAGTGGCACACGCCTTTGAGCCCAGCACTTGGGAGTCAGAGGGAGGCAGATCTCTGTGAGTTCAAGGCCAGTGTTATCTAAAGAAGGAATTCCAGGACAGGCAGAGCTACACAGACAAACCCTGCCTCAAAAAACAAACAAACAAACAAACAAACAAACAAACACCAAATTAAAAAAAACCCTCAAAATAAAAAATAAAGTACACAAATAAAAATAATTTTAAAAATGCAATGTCTAGAAATAAACTTAATCATTATTATGTCTGGAGAGATGACTCAGTGGTTAAGAGCACTGGCTACTCTTCCAGAGAACCTGGGTTCAATTCCCAGCACCCACGCATGGCAGATCACAGTGGTCTATAACTCCAGTTTTCACAGCCATACACACAGGCAAAACGCCAACGTACATGAAATAAAAATAAATATAATCTAAGGAGCTGAATTGGACACAAAAGCAAATACACACAATCACTAACAAAATTTTGTTTCCAGCTTTTAACAACATACCATATCTACATGCATGGAATTCCGGTCGGCCTCACTGTAGACAGCCACAGACTGCACACCCATCTTTTTGGCTGTCCGTATCACCCTGCAGGCAATTTCTCCTCTGTTTGCAATGAGGACCTTGGTAATGCTTCCTCCTGTTAAAAGAAAAAAAAAAAAAAAAAAAAAAAAAAGCTGGTGACTTAGCATTAAGAAGAAAATTATTGTGAAAATGCTAAACAAAGGCTGCCGGTACCTGGGGTTGTTCCATACTTCATGGTTCTCAGCTTCCAAGCCCATTCCCTAGAATATAAACCCAAACAGAATTATGATTCATCATAACATAACATACGAGATCAGCTCCTGTTCTCATAAACAAGTCCAGATATGGTGGAAGGTCAACCTTAAGCCCATTAGCAAAGTGGTTCCGTAAGACTCTCTGTGAAAATAAAACGTATCTAGAACCTGGGATGTTGAGTCTTGGCCAGTTTCCCTTTGTGTTCATGTTTTTGAATGAATCACCTACCCTGTTTAATATCTGAAGTTGGCATTTGGCCAAAGAGACAATTAAAAAGCTAAGGTGCTTTAAAATCATCTACCTTGGCTTTAAAAACATCAAAAATATTCTTGTTGGACTGTAATAGTAAAAACTACTTGGCACACACAATTAGCAGTCATGGAAGATAATAGACTCTGTATTTTGAACCTTTCTGTTCTATTTTATTAAATCAAACAACAGTTTGAAAATATAATTGAATGCAATCCTTTGGTAAGGCAGTATTGACATTAAGCCAGAGAAATTAAAGGAAGGAAGTTGAACAGAGAAAATAGAAATAAGAAATGTTGGCAGGGCTAGAGAGATGGCTCAGCAGTTAAGAGCACTGACTGCTCTTCCAGAGGTCCTGAGTTCAATTCAAACCATCTGTAATGGTTGTGAGCCACCTCTTCTGGTGTGTGTCTGAAGACAGCTGCAGTGTACTCATATAAACAAAAATAGATAAATCTTTAAGCGGGGCAGTGGTGGCACACACCTTTAATCCCAGCACTTGGGAGGCAGAGGCAAGCAGATTTCTGAGTTCAAGGCCAGCCTAGTCTACAGAGTGAGTTCCAGGACAGCCAGGGCTACACAGAGAAATCATGCTTCAAAATACAAAAAAAAAAAAAAAAAAATGTTGGCTATGGTTAAGGACTACCCTCTGGTTACTCTTCAACATACACTTGTCCACAGTCAGATCACTCGACATTGGGGTTTCTCAATCTCTTTTTCATTAATAACCTCCCAATGAGGAAACTTATACAGCAAGGAAAAAGTTTTACAAATAGATGAACTTGAATTTTAGAGGGCCACAAATATGCTAGCCAAGTGCTTAACCTATAGCTCCCATTCCGTAAGAGGCAATCTTGAAGATACTGCCTGGTTTTAAAGTATACAATTTCCCCAAACAAAACCACAGTTATATATAGACTTATGAGCTTAGTTCCATCATAAAGCATAAAGATCACAGGATACATTAGCTATTAGACGACTGCAACAATATGCATATACCCTTTGCATGTAACTATGCAACCAGCAGGACTAGTATTTCCCAAGGGTCATGTGAACACCATAGGCTTAGCATCCTGGGAGGCACAGTTCCTCAGATGCTGTCATTCTGGAGCCGACTGGGAAAACATCCATCTTAGGCATGAGAGCTCTGCAGATGGCTTCTTCAGAGACTGGTGCTCTCGCAAATCTTTCCAATTCAGCCCACCCCACATTCTTGCTCTTCAAGGAGGAAAACTTAACTTTCCTGATCTTTTAAAGGAATTTTCCAGCTTGGAGTATTGTTTTCCTTCTGACCTCTCCAGGTAAGTTAGGGTTTAAGGCTTTTCCAGTCATGCCTAAGAAATCACAGCTCTGTCCTGTATCCAGCCTGGGACCACTGATAGCCTAAAGCTTTTTTCCCTTCCAGCTAGCGAAGACTGAGTCAGGCAGACAGACACACTCCTTAAGTGCAATCCCCTATCTTGACAATGTTCTGATTTCTCTATCCCATTTTTCAAAGTTCTTTTTGCTACATCTCAAAACATTTAAACAAGACGAGTAAATTGCCTGCCAGGAGATAATTCACTGATTAAGACAGCCACTGTTCTCATGTGTAGAATCTGACTAATCGGTATTCTTTTCTCTGAGGTATTAGAGGAATCATGGCTGGCAAAAAAGAAAGAAAGAAAAAAGGTAAAATTCTCATGCTGGTAAGAGTTTATTTTTAAAAACTATTAGCAGGATGACAGCTATAACTAAGCTTTGAGAGAAGAATGAGTCTGTGGTATTCTTGGGAACCTAAGGAAATTCACAGGAAGAAAAACAGCATTAATACGACATTCACCATTTCTCTCATTTAAAATATAGGGTGAAGACCTATATTTTAGTATTCACCGAAAATCCAGGGCATCAACTACTGTTTGTTGAATGGACCATGAGGTGGTTAAATTTTTATCCACGTGTTGATTTGGACATACGAGGGGATTAGTATCGTCTTAATATCATCTCTGCTAGATGGAAGTATCATCATGTCTTAAGTGAAGAAACTGAAGCACAGATATTAGGTAACTTGGCCAAGGTCACAGGTAAGCTGGGAACCCAACCTTCTGCAGGCAGTTCTTGCCCTTGGGCCAGCACGTCTTTCAGAATGTGAGGAGGTGATGGTTATGATGAAGTAATCTATCTACACGACTCGGGGTTTTCACTGTTGTCAAAGCGTGGAGCTTCATTCCCAAAAGGATCCGGGATAGTCATCTGTCAGCTTTGTTCAAACTTGTGAACAAGAGCGTTCTTAATTTCATTCTTTCCAGCAATGGGAAAGGTTTCTAGGAATCCTTCTCTAAACTGCACTCAAAATGAGGGAGCTAGGCTGAAAGCGACTTTGGGAAAGGGGTTCTGGCGCAAGCCTCTAGCTACATATGCCATCTTCGGTTGCAGCAGCTTACGGGGTGCCCAGATTGGAGCAGAAACCAGCCAAGGCGGCTGGGTCTGTAGGAAGAGCCATAGGCTGAAGTGGGACAGCGCCTACCTAAACTACACACAGGCGCTTAAAGGGCTGCTCTCACGTGACCCAGCGCCCCCCTGTCCCGGCCGCGCACGAACCCGCAATACCCCTGAGTCACCTCGGCTGCAGCAGCAGGATCGGGATCCGCCGCAACTGACTCCTGTCCACCGCAGTCAACAACGCCGCCGCCGCCGCCATCTCCGTGCTGTTCTGCTGGATACCAAAAACTGCTTGGCTTATTCGTGAAAGCGTCCCTCCCTGCGCAAGCTTCTTGCCGCCGGTCGGCCACCGTAGCTCCGAAGAGCAAGTGGGCGTCTCCGCAAGAGCCAATCATAGAACTGGGTGTGTCAAAAGGTACCGATTGGCTGATTGGACCAAGTCCCTGGGGGTGGGGAGTGAACTGTGAGGGGCTGGGCTCCATTTGGAGGGGCGGGGCCAGCTCTTTTTCAGCACAGAGCGTGAGAGGAAAATGCACAGCCCCTCAAACCACCACTCAAACAAAATGCAAGCTTTCTCACTAAACATCGGGAAAAAGGAGGTAGTGGAAACTGCGTGGCAGGAAACAGTAAAAAACTATCTGTAGGTAATTGATACAGCTGGGGCAGGGCTCGGAAAAACACAATAAGTAAAACAGTCAATCGAAGGCTGCTAGCAAAAAAGGAATGGGGCATAGTGGTGCATATTTGCAATCCCAGAAGCTGAAGCAGAAGAACTGTGGTAAGTGACAGGGTTGACTAGACACTGAGTCCTAAGCCAGCCTGAGCAATACCTTGAGGCTGTCCCTCAAAAACCAAAATAAATAAGATATAAAAAGCAAATATGAATGCAGAAGGAAAACAAATGTAAAGAGGAATACATTAGTGAGTTCAGAAAACTAATACCAAAGGACAAATAAATCCAGGAACTAAGAAAATAATTAGAAATAGGGGGAGACAAGTGGAGGCAGGAGGATCAGGAGTTCAAGCCCATCCTAACCCACAGACCAAGTTTGAGACCAGTCCGGGCTATTCCTGAACCTGTCTTTAAAATCTAAGATGTTTTCTTAAAAGATTCGAACTTTTAGAAGCTCTGGATACAAATTGGTTTGCTTGTGTATTTTCGAGAAGGTTCCTAGTTATCTGGCCCATTGGCTAGCACAAGAGAACCCATTCCTCTGGAGTTCACCAATAATGAATTCCTTCCTTCAGAAAGATGATTATGAATGGAAGGATATCTTATATTGAGTAAGTTTAAACTTTTATTAGTAGAGTCATCAAGTAGTTTCACAACGTCACTGGGAGTACTTGCCACTGGCTCTGTTTGTGTGGCTGGATACCTTTTTTTCCCTACAGAGTTAAAAGAACTCTATTTATAGAGGTTAATATTTCCTCAGGTTTTAATTTAGTTGTTTACTTTTATGCTGTTTTAGGTGTGAAGAGTCCCATGATTTTTGTAAATAAACCACACTGTTTTCCAGGGGTGGGGAGAAATTGTTTTCTTGTACTGAAAATGAATGTAAGATATATTTTTAAAACAACAAAAAAGCCCCCAAATAAGCAAGAAATAAAAAAATCTCACGTGACTTTTGGGGGGGGGGGAGACATGGCCTCTCTATGTAGCCCCAACTGTCCTGGAACTCACTATATAGACCAGGCTGACCTCCAATTCACAGAGTTTGAGAGCCTGCCTATGCCTCCCAAGGGCTAGGACTGAATGTGTGCACCACCACACTGGTCTTGACATGATATTTTAAAAGTAGGAAAATCAAATATAAAGAAAACAATAAATTAACAAGAAGCTGATTTTGCACAACTTTGAACAAACCAGAAAAGAAATGGATTTTATAAGAAAATACTGTTTACTAAAATAGATGCTGGAAAAAAAGACAAGATCTAAATAATCCTTCAATTTTGAATCCCTCTTTACCTCCATCCCAAGTAATGAAAAACCTCACCTTCTCTAGCTAAAAGAATTTCCATATGTAATAAACAATGGTTCACTGCAACGCTATTATTTTTTTCTAGAGCACAAATAGATGGAAAAATTTACAGTTCTTTCTATGAAGATAACATTGATGCCAAAATCAATAAAAAGAACATGTACTTCACACACACACTGATAGTCAAACCCCATTGTGTGTATTGATGGAAAAATCTCATATAAACATTAACTAAAGCATACAGTGATATATAACAAGGTAAATTTTTATTGTAAAAATGTAAGGTTGGCTTACTATTGAGAAGTCACTGATATAGTTGATCGTGTTAATGTCTGAAAGAAAAGAAAATGTGTTCATAGGTACTTGACCACTGAGAAAACCCAGGTGTGGTTCCTTATTTTAGCTAAATTCAAGAGATAGGGTTAGGCTCTCTGGAAAAGAAATGTTGGATCCTCTGATGGTTTGTAAATGCTTGGGCCAGGGAGTGGCACTATTAGAAGGTATGGCCTTGTTGGAGTAGATGTGCCACCGTGGGTGTGGGCTTTAATATCCTAGTCCTAGCTGCCTGGAAGTGAGTATTCTGCTAGCAGCCTTCAGATGAAGATGTAGAACTCTCAGCTCCTCCTGCACCATGACTGCCTGGATGCTGCCATGATCCCACCTTGATGATAATGGACTGAACCTCTGAACCTGTAAGCCAGCCCCAATTAAATATTGTCCTTATAATGTTGCCTTAGTCATGATGGCTGTTCACAGCAGTAAAACCCTGACTAAGCAGATCCTTATTCACTTATGAGACTCAATACCAAATAAGCCTTAAATGGACAAAACACATGCACACATGCCCAAATACGCATATATGTACACATGCGTGTATTACTTCCTATAATCTCAATGTCACAGAGTACATATACTTTACAGATGTGGGAAAGCTATAATACTTTGTTCACCATTAGCAGCTTATCATGTGAAATGCACATACTGACGTATAAATATTAACTTTCGAATCACAGACTGCCTCTGAAGTTTAATGTATTAGGACTAAAAATCACAGTATGCAACTGAAATTTTGTTTGAAGAGTCATACTCCTAGATCTTTTGGATAAATGTGTGCTCTCCTTAAGAAAACGTTATCTGGGGAGAAACAGCAACACATGGGCACTGACCGATAAAAATTACAGAGACCAGTGTGGCGGGAACAGTCAGGCAGCCAGATGTATTACAGTAGGAGACAGATGAATGGATCCTATCATAGCAGGAGGAGAAAGTCAGATCCAACCAAGAAGCCTAGTTAGATGCAAGCCAGATGGTTAGTGCAAAAGCCACAAAGGGAGTCTGTGGCCAGCATGGGCTACACGAGACTCTGTCTCAAAAATGAAACAGCTTTTCCTTTTCTGTTATTATTATGTAAGGGCTAAAGTTATGTTTTAAGCTTTAATTGCTGTGCTTAAGAGACCTCTAGGACAAAGATGCCCGGAACCGTCATGCCACGCTTGTCCAAGAACAGATCACTCCCTGGGATGCTGGGGCCTGTTGTTTGTGTTTCACTTCTGTAAACAAGATTGGTTGCCCCAACTGCACAGGATGTATGCTTGCCCCTGATTAGATGAGCATACTCAGAAGTACATCAGGATGTATGCTTGCCCCTGATTGGATGAATGTGAGACTTGGGAAGCCTTGTGGGTTTTGCCTTTATAAGCATGGGATTAACATAATTCTCAGCTATTCTCTGGGGATCCTGTTCATGGACCTGGACAGTGTCCATCACCCTGCTGGTATTTATCATGGCTTGCATTAAATTTGGCTCAAATATTGTACTAGTGGTCTTATTCTTGCCCAGTGGGATTAGCAATTACTTGTCTAAATCTTTATGATTCTTATATGCTAAAGCTATTTTTCCTCAGCTATGTTAGTGGGAGACTTCTAAAACTATGACAGGGTTCTTTCACTATATATTTCCCCTTCCAGCTAGATTGTCCTGGCTGCGTGAGACCCACCTGCCACAGTTGAGAAAGAATGGAGCGAGGCCAGCTCAGTATCGCAGATGCTGGAAGGCTGCCAAGCCACTCACAGGCTTGACTTCAATTTCCATTGGAAAGGTTAGAAAAATTGCACTTGATTTCAAGAGCACTACAAAAATCAAGGGAAAATTGTTGTGTAAGAGCTTCCAATTATTTCTACAGCTTTTTTCCCCTCTTGGACCTACATTTCTAAAACAGCAACAACAAACTCCACCAGAGCATTGGATATTCCTTTTCCCCTTATATTGAAAACAGGTTTTCTTCTCACTTAATATATCCTGAGATATATATATATATATATATATATATATATATATATATATATATATATATATATATATATATATATATATTTCCTGTCAGGAGCCATCACAGGAGAAGCTAACAGGTGATCTTCCCGGGATGACTGCCTTGGATTAAAAATCTACAATGGAACTCCAATAGGTAAGGTTCATGAGAAATTCATTTGGGAAAGATTCCTGCTATTAATATGCTCTTCCTGTTATTATTGAACATATACAGCAATCACTAGGTATTAATGCATTGTTTTGAGCAGTTCTCTGTGGAACAATGAAGATGCACTGTCTTGTAGTGATGCTACAAGACAAATAGGTGATTTCTTAATCCTTAATAATGATCCTATAAGAGTTCCTAAAATTTGTCGATTTATACTTCAATCTACCAAATTGTTTCTTGATCCTCAGCGCACAGAGAAGACAGTAGCTGACCACATGGGAACTATTCTGAGCTAGTGCCCTTTGCTATGGGGCTGAGCCCTGCTACTGCCTTAGCAGAAATTCAACTCAACAAGGCAAACTGAGACAAGTGAATAGACATACAACAAACAAGAGTGTGCCCGATAAAGTCGTGCACACAAATGCCCTAACCAAACCTCCCCGAAAACAGTGCCACCAACACTGTTGGGAAACAAATGGTCAAGTATGGGGGAACATTCCTTATTCAAAACATTGTCAACTGGTGAATATGGGGTATTGACATCGCCCACTATTACTGTGTTGGGATCAATCTGTGGTTTTAGATCTACCAGTTCTTCTTTTATGAAGTGGGGTGCCCCTGTATTTGGTGTACATGTGTTTATTATTGTAGTGTACTGTTAGTAGATTTCTTGTGTACATGTGTTTATTATTATACTGTTTGTAGATTTCTTTTTTCTTTGAGGAGAATGAAGAATCCCTCTGCCTTTGTTTGGGTTTTACGGCTGTGAACAGATACCATGACCAAGGCAACTATTACAAGGACAACATTTAATTGGATTTGGCTTGCAGGTTCAGAGGTTCAGTCCATTATCATCAAGGTGGGAGCATGGCAGCACCCAGGCAGGAATGGCACTGGAAGAGCTGAGAATTCAACATCTTGTTCTGAAAGCAAACAGCTGAAGACTGGCTTCCGGGCAGCTAGGATGAAGGTCTTAAAGCACATGCCCGAAGAGACACACCTGCTCCAACAAGGCCACACTTCCTAATAGTGCCACTCCCTGGGCCAAGCATATACAAATCATCACATGCTACTTATCTCTTTTGCCTAGTTTTGGTTTGAAGTCTGGTTTATCAGACATTAGAATGTGTTTACATTTTACTTTCTTTTGTTTTAAATATTTTTTCTGCATCTTTTACTCTAAAGTGATGTCGATTTTGATGAGGCATGTTTCTTAGAGGCAGAAAAAAATAGATCCTGTTTCTTAACCCAATCTTTTAGTCTGTCTTTTTATCAGTCAATCGATGTCATTTTGTTAATTTTGTAAAGTTTTCTCATATCTCATTGGAGTCCCTGCCATGACATTGTTTATTTCATTTCTGTGACTGCTTGGCTGTGTTTAGTCTTCTTTTCAGCATTCCTTCTGGTCACCTCCTGTAGAGCTGGCTTAGTAAGTGTAAGCTGAATAAACCCTTTCCTCCCTAACTTGCTTCTTGGTCATAATGTTTGTGCAGGAATAGAAACCCTGACTAAGACAGGTAGCCTAACTGGTTATCTACTAATTGTAGCTGAAGAGTCCCTGACCACAAGAAGTCAAGGATGGGTTGAATCTGATAGTCAGGGAGACTGTCTGAGAGCAAGTCATGGTTTCTAACAAGTAGGTATGGGACTTGGGTGACTCAAATCTTATTGAATTCTTGCTCATTAGAGACTTTGGCTCATAATCCTCTTTTTTGTAGGGTATGGCTGGTTGGGTAATATTAACTTTTTAAAAAAATTTCAAAATGTTCTTCACTTTCTGCTTTATGGAATACTTAAGGAATATTAGTGTTAATTCTTTTTTTGAATATGTGGTAGAATTTTGAGCTAAATCCATCTGGCCCTGAACATTTTATTAATTTAGAGATTTTTAATTATCATTTGTAACCCACTGGTGCCATGTTTCTATCTAAATTATTTCTTTTTTTTAAATCTTGATTCAGCTCTGTTACCCCATATATATGTAGAAATTGATCCATTTCTTTTAGATGTTCTGGTTTGATGGGAATAAAGATTTTTAAAGTATGTCATTACAACTGTCTGAATTTCCATAGTGTCTGTTGCAATCTCTCCCCTTTATCCCTAATATTGTTAAGTTAGATTAAAATGTGTTGACAATAGCTATTGTACCAGTATATTGAGTTGATATTTATACTTTAGAATGTTCATGGATTAATAATAATTGGCAAATAAGCCATCACTAAGTTCACATTTAACTCCACGAAAAGTATTAACACTTTGTTTCTTTGCTGCCTTAACAACTAATATTGAAGAAGTCTAAGTACAGAAAACTCTGTGATAAATGTGTTCACTTGTGATATTTACTTAAAAATACAGATCCAAATATAGTTTAAAATATTTAATTTTTACTACTAATCTCTGATACAAAAATATTCTTTAATGTTTAACCTATATATTGGAAAATAATCAAAATTTTATGAATAACCAAGTAACATTAAATTTTATATTTCAAATTACACACACACACACACACATATATACACATATATATTCATATTAAAATCTCTACATGTTCTTCTGATAGGATGTCTAGGAAGACTCTAGCTTCATAGATGAATAAACTCTAGAAGAGAAGTTCTACAGAGTCCAGATTCAGATTCATCAGGAGCTGCAAAGGAAACATCTCTGTGTTAAAGACTTTATAGTGAATTGACAATGAGTTAGTTTTAAAAAGTTAAAATAATTCATCAGTGTTAATGAAGATGAACCTAACATGTCCCACTGGTGCGACAGTGACATGCCTGTTTTCTGATTGGATTTGAGGTCCATCCATAGGAGGAAACTGGGTTCCTGGTACTATAGTCCTGGTCAAAAACCTGTGGCTGGGGTCTAAGTTAGGGTTACTAGTGCTGTGATGAAACACCATGACCAAAACAACTTTGGAAAGGAAAGGGTTTATTTGGCTTATACTTTTCATCACTGTTTTAACACTGAAGGAGGTAAGAACAGGAACTCGGGCAGAGCTGGGACCTGGAGGCAGGAGCTGATGCAGAGGCCATGGAGGGGTGCTGCTTACTGGATTATTCCTTGTGGGTTACTTAGCCTGCTTTTTTTATAGAACTGAGGACTACCAGTCTGGGACTGACACTATCCGCAATCAATTGGCAGGGTAGTGGATCAATCACTCCCCCATCCATCATTAGCTGAAAAAAAATGTCCTACCTTACTTACAGTGCAATATTATGGAGGCATTTTGTTGCTGGGAACCTGTCCAGCCTTGAATGGGCTTGAAGAGGGACATAGTGTCAAACATTGCTTTAAAGATTGATGGTCTCTGGCCCTCTAGCTCTCTAACTATACTGAATGCTTGCTAATAACTTCTAAAAGAATCTAAAAACGTTCTTGCTTACTCTATGGTTTAAAAACACGGGCTTTTTCTCCCCCTCTTTAACTCTGTGCTTTCTAAAACATTATAACTCTCTGTGCTTTATTTAACTCTTATGCTTAAATAAGCAATGGAGAAACATAACTCTTTCTTACTGTTCTGTGCTTCATTAAGTGCTAAAAGCTTAACTCTTTATTACTTGTGCTTTAATAAGTGCTAATATTTGGCAATTAACACATACTGTTTAGAAGCAGAGAATTAAGTGAAAGGATTTATTGCTAGCACTCCTTTTTCTGGCCAGGCAGCCAGAAGCCTTTCAGGAAGCCTGGCTGGTTAACTCTTTATGAACCAGAGAAGAAGGAAAGGAAAAGAATTAAGATGTGGTATACAGGCAAATATGCAAAGACAAATATACATTCAATCATTCACATACCAGCACTCTGGCCTGGCCCTATTGTCTGTCACAATCAACTCCATAAGTATTCATGTATGCTTACACATAGACACATATACTGTACACACAAACATATAGACAAACAAACATACACACTTGGATGGATGGATGGATGGATGGATGGATGGATGGGGCAAAGCTCCCCAAGCCAAACCATTCAACCAACAACCGACAACTTTATTTCTTTTCTCTGGTCTTTTTATACCTTCTTAGACAAAAAGATTTTTTTAGAAAATTACCTCAGAGATAAAATGTTATATGAAATGGGAGTTGCAGAAGGATGCTGATATTAAATTTAAAGCAGTGTTTCATCATACTATGAACTCATCAAAAGTTCAGAGCAACAGTTTTTACATGGCCTTGCCTTAACATAGTACACACCTGTGAATTCATCCTTGGACCTAAATGTTTTTCTTTGAACACAAAATTGTCCTGAGTCTATTTCTCTTACTAGTGTGATTATGAAAGTTCATTGTATTTTTCATTATGCAGGATTTACTTACTATTCTGAGGAGTGGGCATATACTATTCTTGTTCTAACTTTATTACATCTTTCTAGGGACTAAAACCATCTCTAAAAACTTTCAGGGTCCCCAATGGAAGAGTTAGAGAAAGGACTGAAGGAGCTGAAAGGGTTTGCAACTTCATAGGAAGAACAACAATATCAACCAACCAGAGTTCCCAGGTTCTAAACCACCAACCAAAGATTACACATGCAGGGACCCATGGCTCCAGCTCATATGTAGCAGAGGATGGCTTTGTTGGACATAAATGGGAGAAGAGGCCCTTGGTTCCTTGAAGGGTCAATGCCCCTGTGTAGGGGAATGTGAGGGCGGGGAGGCAGGAGTGGGTGGGGCACACCCTCATAGAAGCAGAAGGAGGGGGTTTCTGGGGTGGGATCAGGAAAGGGGATAACGTTTTAAATGTAAATAAATATCTAATACAAAACTTTGTTCCTAAAATTATTTGAATCAAATCAGGAATTCTATAGAGTTATCTATTTGTCTATATAGCATCTCTACAAGATAGTACATCTTCATAGGTCTGCAGAGATCTGATCAAAAGGGAGGGCTAATACCTAGTCATAGTTATATATTTAATAATAACAGGAAAAGCATATTAATAGAAGGAATCTTTCCTAAAATGGATTTCTCCTGAGCCTTGCCTACTGGAGCCATCGTAGCTTTTAATCCAAGGCAGACCCATCTCAAGAAGATCACCTGCTGGCTTTTAGCTTCTCCTATGGTGGCTCCTAACATTTTATCAATTGAGGCTCCCTCCTCTCTGATGATACCTTTTATCAAGTTGACAAAAACCCCCAGCCCAGCTGGGTAGGTCATAGGCTGGAGGGTAGAACCCACTCTTGGCGTTTGGCTAATGCTCATGGTGTCAGTTAAATAATTGTGTTTGTACCTGTGGACCTGGGCTGGTCTCAGCATCCATCAGAGAAGCTTCCTTCTGCAGTGGACAGCAGTCAATAGAGAGAGAGATGCACAACTGGTCAGAAGGCTAAGAATAAGAGACTGAATGCCAGCCCCAAACAGGACAACCCTCAACCACCCAAGACTTGGGGAGTCGTGAAGAAAAAGGGCATAAAGAACACAATAACAAGAGGGGAGGGAGGGAGGGGGAATGCTGTTGTCTGGACTTGAAATGCCTATCTAGAGACAGGGAAACTATTTAGCATTACATAGAAAGGAGCCAAAAGCAGCTCAGAGCTGGTCTGCAGAATGTTTGCTAGGGACAATAGTTTTAGGGAATAGATGGATTTCCCACTGAGAAAGGAATCTTCGCTACAGCCAGGTATAGCAGACTACATTGCAGATTAGAAGCAAGTTGGTAAACTCTTCTGATAAATGGATATTCCTTACAGATACTTAAAAGGACAGCCAAGTTACCTTCATATGCAAGAATCTACCTGGGCCTAAGAAATAGGGGGGGGGGGCGGTTGTGGTAATACATTATTCATGAGAAGGTCCGCTAGTGCAGAACCCCCTGGTGTTAGTTCTTACAAGGCTCAAAGGAGTGGTGCAAATTGTGACTAGGGTGTGAAATCCTTACTTGTCACTAGCTGATCCTAGGCAGAGCTGTTTATTATTTACTGTAAATATTGCCTGGTTCCTGTAAGTCCTTTTGATATATTCATTCCTATTGTATTGTGTCATTGTAACTTGGTGGATGTACCTCGCCTGGTTTCTTGTTACCCTGCTGTATAAAAAAGTTTGATGCTTGATCTTATAATTACACTCAGATCCATACTCCCTTGTGTGAGTCTGTCACTCACTGAACTCCTTGCTCACTTGCTTCCAGAGAACTCGTGCCACACAGACAAGAGACCTAAGAGGGTCTGCGGCAGAGAGGTTTTCAAAACAGGGGGTATATAATGCAGGGGGGTATGAAAGACTAAAGAGGAATTATGGATCAAGGAGGAGTTAATTTTTAGTGAAGAGATAGAGAGTGGAGTAAAAGAATAAAATTGGGAAGGATAAATAACACAAGATTTCAAAAACGTCCTATTGAAGTCTACTAATGCAGATACTTAGGAAAATATGAGTACACATACAGAAAAGAGGCAAATGGAGTTGTTCTATAACATGGCAACAGTGAGCCTACTAGACACCACAGTCTAACCAGTCAAAGCCCAGTCCTGGATATGGGTTACTTCTGTGGGTGTTGTTGGTCATCAAGGCCAACATTACAGGTTTCTGCCAATGCTCTTGGTTATCCACAGAGCTAGATGTCAAAATCCTACCCTTGAAGATACCACTTATTTGAGTCATAGGACAAGCTGGTCCTGATCTGTAAAATGCACTCATACTAGCTAGCTTGCATAGTGCTGGAGCATGCTATCTATGTGTGCTAGTAGAGGAGGAAGATAATCATCAATTTTACCTGGCTGAGCAACCCTGTGGTATGTGATAGCAATTGGCCTAACAAGAGATTGTTAACTGGTGCAATAGTGTCATAAACACCATGGGGGTAACCAACAACTGTCTGATTTGATTTAAGAACGGTTAAACAAGATAAAACCCATACCTGCAACCAATACCTGGCCAAGAACCTATGGCCAGACAGGTCCTGGGTCACAGGGAGAATCTACTATTATTCATCTGGTAAATGGACACCATGTTAAAATGACTTCTAATGACTTACTGTCATGTCCATAGATTAATGCATCTCCTCAACCCTCATGGAAAAGCTTTCTATTTGCTATAGATAGGGGTGTACACACAGACTCACACATGGCCAAGGTTCAGGGAATAAGAGCCTGCAGAACTCTCAGCCCTAAGTGGCACATTTATATGGCACCCTAAAGGATCATTGCAGAAGGGACATAAAGAATGTAAAAGCAAGAGGTGGTGAGTGAATACAAAGAATCAGGGTTTTCCAGGCAAAGCAGCCAGCTGCACATATGAACTGACAGTGACCATGACATCCTACAGAAGCCCAGTGTAAGCTCAAGCCAGAAGAAATATCAGCAGGGCATTTAGCGATGGACATGAAGTTCCAGTCCTATCAGAGAATCTATTGCAATTGATAGCTGTTGATAGGGAGACAGTTTTCTTTAAGAGTGCTACCACAGATGGATTCTACACATTCCACATTCATGAACTCATGGGCACCAAAACTGGGCTCGATGGCTGAATAAAAGGAGAGGCACCCACAAAGTTGAGTGTGTAAGGAAGAGGGCACGGGAGAATTTTCCATGGACAGTTTAAAGCAGCAAAGCATGCAATTAATGAAGAGAATAAAGGACTGAGAGAGGTCATAGTACTAATAGGACACTAGTGTTAATATTGTGAATTTGGCCATGTTCTGGAAAGCAAAGCTTGAGTCAAATCAATTACGTTAAAATTCTAATGATATTTTTCACTCAGCTAGGAAAAAAAATCCTAAAACTAATATAGAAGCACACATTAAATCACTTGCAAGGAAAGTCAAAGCATTTTTAAACCTTTAGTTTTCTGTGGTCGCATCTGTTGCAAGCTGATAAGCTTTTAAAGAAGCTGGAAGTCCACAGATCAGTTACATCTAAAGCATCAAGTCAACAAATGAGTTTTGCTTGTAAACAAGAATTTTGGAAATCTTGGAAATTATAAAATTTCTATTTTCTTTCTCCATGAGCATACGTTATTATAATGTTCACTCACTATGTGTAAGTCAGCTAGATAACCTGGCATTACATGAAATTAACAAGAGCTACACCAGAAATGGAATCCAAAGGAAAGGAAGGAAGATAAAACTAACCTTGGTCTTGCAATTTTCCATGGTCTCAATTGAGTCCCAAAGGTTTGACTTGGGAAGCATGATTTCTCCTGAGAAACTCCTTGGAATGAAAAATTGATTACTGTCTCTAGGACAAGTGGACTCCAGGGCAGGCCTTGTGTCCACCATGCTGTATTGTGAAGCTCTGTTCTGTTTTCTCTCCAGGAGAAGTTTGGTTTTGACCTCTGCCAGTCTTTCATCTGTTCTATGAAGAGTGCAAAGAAAAATTTTTCATACCTCATGTTCCTGAGTGGATCCTAAATAACCTACATTTTAAAATAGTTAATGACATCCCCCATTGAGCAGAGGCCTCCACCCTTTCTGTTTTCTACTTGGACCCACACTGAATCAGAAACTGTCTTACCATTTTCCAGGGAATACTTTCCTTAAGTATTATGCTAATGTTTTCCTGGGGCAAAACTCTGTTTTAAGGCACAATAGAAAACTGTAAAGGAGAGTCTGTGTCCGGGGACCCTCAAGTGGTAGTAACAACAACAACAACAACAATAACAAATCCTAAACAAGAAAAGTTAATTTTCCAGTAACTAGAATGTGCCCACTGCAACAGTACTCCTTTTAATCTTTCTTTTTGAGAGGATGATAAGCAGAAATTTGGTAATGAGACTATATCAGATACAGAGCTTTAGAAATATGCCAGGTTAGTCATAGGGTAGCATAAAGAGGGATAAAAAGTTTTGTAGAAAGGAGATAGAAGTTGACATGTATGAAGTTATTAAAAATAGACTTTTAAAAAGAGGAATATGTGCATGCTTGCAGTTTCAGGTGCTTGCATAGTTTCAGGTACTGGCACAGTTTCAGGTGCTGGCACAGTTTCAGGTGCCGGCAGAGCTTGAAGCACTAGAGTCCCTAGAGCTGGACTTGCAGGGGTTGAGCTGCCTGATGTGGACGCTGGGAACTGAACTTGGATGCTCACCAGAATGCACTCTTAGACACTGGGGCCACCTCTCCAGCCCCTTAAGGTAAGTTACATTGTCAATTTTATTTTTTACAATTCAGTTCTCCTTTCCTTTGTAAGTTTGTGAGTGTGTGTGTGGGGGGGCAGCTCTCTGACTGGGCATGAGCCTACAAATTTACATCCTATAGTTGATTTTCACACCAATTGCCATGACCCATTTTAGTAAAAATTGTGTTCTAGGGACAGAACACTGCGCCTAATTTATCTTCTCTCAGTTCTGACTTACTTGCTTAACTTATTTGACAATGATTTTCTAATTTTCACTTCTTCTAGGTAGAGCTGCTTATAGTTTTCCATTTCTATTTTATTACAATCAACTTGACTTTTCATCTTAGAGAATTCAGACTCCAGGTCCCTTATTCTGAGCTCCATCTGAGATCTCACTGAAGCATTCTGTTTGTGTCTTAACTTCTCTAGCTTGTCTTCATACGCTGCTTGTGTCTACAGCAAATTAAACACAAATAGTTTAAAAATAACTGTAGCTAAAGTAGTGAGTATGCACCGTTTCTTTTAGTTTTGGCCAGTTATTTCACAGATACATTTTAAATATGTACAATGATGTTAAATTCCAAATATTTTTCTTTGATGTGAGTTATGTTAAACTTGAATTTAAAAATAGAATCATTCTTTTATTTGTTACCCTTATTATTTTCTTTGTGGTGCTGAGGCTCAAACATATGTGCTGAGCACATGCCCTGCCAATGAACTGTGGCCTCAGATCGACATTATAACATGGTGATACTCACACAATCTCATAAGTCACAAAATAATAGCAACTCAAAATTAAATACATTGAACAAGTTAACTTAAGTACAATTCAAAGTGCATTTTTTTGTTCCATAGTTTTCCTTTCTTCCTAAGTCAGGTTTTATGCCAGTCTAAAACATCCATAGTTTTTCCTTTCTTCCTAAGTCAGGTTTTATGCCAGTCTAAAACATCCAATGATTCTAAGAACAATACTTTTGCATGATCAATTTACATACACTGATGGAACTATTTCAAGGGAAAACATGCATCACTTTCCTTCCAAAATTTCTCACAAAACACTTTCATTAGAGTTTCCTGGAATGCATTTTGATCAAGTGTATCCCCTCTGCTCCCTTCAGCTCCTCCTACATCCAAGTTCCCGTTGTCATTTTTTAAAAAAATGTATTGTACCAATTTGTGCTGTTCATATACTCAGGGGTGTGAAGCCATCCACTGAACATGGTTGACTTTCTAGGAGCCACACCTATTAAAAAACATCCTCTCTCCTCCCTAGAAACCATCAACTATCCATAGCTCCTTAGTTAGGAGATGGGGTATGAATCCCCTCCCACACCATGTTAAAATGTTGACTGGTTTGATCTTGTCCAAGTCTTCTGAGGGCTATCACATCGGCTGTGAATTTATGAATACTGTGGTTTTGTCCTGTCCCGAAGACTGTTTCATTCTGGTCTGCCTTTCTCACAATTTTTAAAAAAGTTTATAAAGCAGCTTGCAACACAAGAAGTAGAAGCATACATAAAATGTGCACACACACAATATTATTTGCAGTGAAAATAATGAAGACATAATGCATATAATTAACCTGCAAGAATAGGTTGACTTGTTTTAACTTTTCCACCAATTCCTGCTTTGTCTTCTCTTCGATTGCCCATTTATACTGTTCTACTTGGCCACACTCTATCATATTCCTTTTCATGTGACTTCTGAGGCTAACTACTTCTTGTTCTAGCTTCTTTTTATGTTTCTTTAGCTTTTCGCATTTCCTTTGTATTGTTTTCATAGACAGTAACTCCCGCCGAAGCAGCTGATTTTGTTCACAGAGATGTAGACATTTGGCAGATACAGTTTCCAGTTTTGCAGTAAGATCATCACTCTGCAGACATAAAATAATATACCTTGGTGCTAAGGAAAGTGAGTTGACAATAGTCCAACAGAATACAAACAACAAAATCTGACACAATTTTAGTTGCAACAAAGTATCATGTCTACTTGATCCTTACAATGTTGTTTTCATTACTCAGGAAGTCAACAAGGAAAAATTCACCAAGAGTCACAGAACATAGCATTGATAATCACCTTTGTTACATAAGTGTTATTTTCTATAGTTTTGTCACCCCTTAGAAATACACCTCTTATAGTATCTATCTTCACTTTTAAAGAAGACACGAGGATATCATGTGGCATTTATATAGGTCCTACAGATAATTGGTTCCCAGAAGGAGGAAAATAAGACATGTAAAATAATAATAATAATTGTTAATCTTATAACTAGGGATTCTAATGTCAATAATCCTTTTCCTGAACTGCAAATGTCTGATAATATTTGAATTGAATTCTAAGATGTAATGAGTCTCAGAAAGAACTTATATCTCCCATAAGAGATATGATCCATATTTATTTGTGAATGAGAATGACTTAAATTCAGTAGCATGATATTATTATTGCGGGGCAGCTCAAGTCAATGAATACTAATGTAGGCAACCCTGCCAAAGGCTTAGTCAGATTCTATTGCCAAACATGTGGATGAACCAAACATGTGGATGAACAAACATGTGGATGAACCAAACATGTGGATGAACAAACTTTTAGATTGTTTTACTCCTTAGTTTCAAGTCACTGAAGTTGATGGTAAGTGAGCTGGTCATGCTAAGCCTCCATTATAACAAATGCTGACTTTGAGGAACTGAACTTTGAGGTGATTTCTGTATCAAAGTGATACAGATATCTGAGGTAAGATGATGTTACTTAATAGGGGTTGGGATGATGTTACTGAATGGGAGGTATCATTATATAAGGGAACAAAACAACTAGAACATGTAGGATGCCTTAGACCTTTGGGTAGGAGTTCAAAGTGGCTAATGATTTTAGTTAACATTCCTAATTTTTGAGAAATGTAGAAAAATCCTCATTACTTTCAATAAATTTACTAGGCTTGGGGTACTATTGCTGGACTTTCATTTTTCTGATCCATTAGTACATTTCTGTATGACACTGATGTAAGAAGATGTCCAATAGCTCTTATTCTCAGCTAAATCGTGTTCAATAAATTGTCAAGTTATGTGTTTTAAAAATGTAGTGAGAACATGAGACTTTTCCAACCATAAGCTAGACCATTCAGCACAACTCAGCACAACTCAACACAACTGTTAGTGGGTTTTTTTCAAGGATAGATTCATGTTTCAAAGGTGCCTTCCCAGTCACTTACTGGTCACACATCCATATACCATATTTAGCTAGGAATTCATGAATGCATTAATCTTTTTTTTTTTTTTTTTTTTTTTTTTTTTTTTGTGGAGAAAGGGG
>LR756421.1:3395799-3409785 GCA_902729485.2 Mus minutoides
CCTGAGTGAAGTAACCCATTCACAAAAGAACTCACATAACATGTACTCACTGATATGTGGATATTAGCCCAGAAACCTAGACTACCCAAGATACAATTTACTAAACACATGATACTCAAGAAGAAGGAAGATCAAAATGTGGACACGTCACCCCTTCCTAGAATTAAGAACAAAGCACACATTGAAAGAGTTAAAGGAATGCATTAATCTTTTGTTGACTATAGCACCTCTATGATCCAGTCATCAGCTGGGGTACAAGCCTTCAACCTCCAAGGCTTTGGGGGTGGGGTGGCGAATACCATCTATTCAAACCACAATATTCTCCCTCTGTCCTTTAAAGGCTCATTTTCTTGTTGTAATGCAAATAAATGCATTTTGTGTACCTTCAAGAGTTCCAGCTGCCTTTTGTTTAATAGTTTGATTCTGGGATGCAAACTCTTAGCTATAAACTGAGCACTGCACAGGGAAACAACCTCTCAGGCATTCTGTATCTCTGTGTCAGAAGTGTGTCCAGTTGTATTCACTTTTCAAGTCTCCTTAAATCAAATTACTCTTTTGAGATGGGCTCATATATATTTGAAATGGTCTCACTATATAAAGCAGGCTAGCCTTGAACTCATAGAGATCTGCCACAATGGAATCCTTCTTCCTATTTGAAACCTCATGTACTCTCCACATTCTGGTCTTCTCAGCTCGCACACAAAAGCTCTCTTAAAGCATGCTATTTGCTGATTTTAAAAATCATTTCCAAATTCTCCACAAGGGCCTCAGAACCACATGGTTTGATTTCTGACCCAGCGATTGCTCTGCTTCTTGGCACTCACACTCTATTGGTTAGGTTTCTCTGCCCTTGGTTAATTAGTTGGGGGAAATAGAACATAGATTTATTTTGGATGGTGATTTCAAAGATGCCAGTCCTTAATCACTTGACCCTGTCATTTTAGGCCTGAAATGAGGCAAAATACCATGGTGGCAGGAGTGTGTTACAGAGGAGGCTTCTTGCTTCATGGTGGCCATGGAGCAGAAAAATGGGGATAAGACCAAGGATACATGTGCCTCCAGTGACCCACTTTCTTCAATTAGACTCAGCTATGAATTCCTGGGTGCATTAGCCCTTTAATGACATTAGCTCTATCATGGTCCTCTTACCCCAGATATGTCTTCAGCATGTAAGATCTGTGTGCACAGGATGGGAGCAGGGAGAGTGCCAACCCCCACATTGAAAACTATGGTCTCACAATGCAATTGTAACAACATAGTAATTGTGACCTAATAAAACACTTAGTGGGAACAAAGACTTCATTAGTCCAATTTAGTGTTTATTTTGCAGACTTAGGATCTTAAGTTCTACAGGTCAAAACGTGAATGATAGAATCCAGTTCTCTTTAGGAAACAGAGTTTTAATATACATGATTATATTGACATAATGAACAACATCTTTCTTTTCTGAGATTGAATAGTTAAATATTTGCCTAATGATCACAGATGAATATAAGAAATTCTTTTCTAAAATCCAAAGATCAAATCACTGTCCTCTGGGAGAAAATGCCTATAAAATGACTTATTCCTGATGAGATGTCTAAGTTATGTGAAATTCATTATCAAAATCTTACTGAAAAAATCTTAGATAAAATAGATATCACAAATTCTAGATCAAATAATCATTTATTATCATTTTAAAGGTTGTTCTAAAGTCCAGAGAGTCAAACACACACTTAGAATGCACAGCTTAGGCTTGGTGTGTGGCACAATGGTAGGATGCTTGCTTTGTACCTGTAAGGTCCCGGGTTCAATCTCCATGCCACAGAAATCATAACAGCAATAGCAATAGCAGCTACTTAATAAAAAAATTTATTCCTTTTGTACATTGTACCTAAAGTTCACACATTATTTATAAGAAGTAAACAATTTAGTAAGAGCAGCACCATTCACAAAGTCAAAGCACAGAAGGCACCTGCTTGTTCTTCCGTGCAGTGGGTGAGTGGCTAAGAATGTAGGCCGTACAAGTTGGTTTTAAATTCTTACAACATCTTTATTTAAAATTCACTACCCAGATCAGTAATTTTATGAAGTATCAAGAATTTTATGCAGCAAACTTCTATAAACAGGACTACTTGTATTACTATAAGCGAATACACTGGTATGAACAAGAATATGTTTACCAATGAAAAGGTCCCACCAGCTAAAATTGTCAAGTGCCATGCAGGAGGAACAACACATAGACTTGGAATTCATGGAGATCTGTGGATTGCTGTTGATACACAGGTGAGGGCAGGTGAAATATAAGACTAGAGTCTGTGATTGGGCAATGAAAAAGGTAGGAGGGGCAAAGAGTTTCGGAGAGACAGGACAAGACACATACAGGCAAGGACAGAGAAAGATGGAGGAAGAGGATGAATGGGATCCACGTGGCTTGAAATAAACACAGGTAGCTATGGACATCATAGAAGAGCAATAGAGTAATGTAGGGCAATTTGTCCAGTCTAGGAGCCTAGCTTGTGTTTATATCAGTCTAGGTGGGCAGCTTGTATTAATATCAATCGGCTCTGAGTTCATTGTGTGGGCGTTTCGTGGATTGAGAATTTACTGATACAAATCTGACTGATAATTTACAAGCCTCTGGAGTTTTGATTTTACTGGGTTGGGGGATTTGTGACAGCTAACCACAGGGGTTGGATGACTGAGAAAACAGCGGCTCAGCGGCAAGCAAATCACAGGAATGGGGCGGGAAAACTGCTGGAATAGTGTAGTGTTTTTTTGTTTGTTTGTTTTAAATTATTACACACAACAAAGAGCAGCCCATAGGTTAGCATGACCCTGGTGGGTGTGCCTTGGAGAGACAGAGGCTTGAGGACTACAAGTCCTGCTGACCTCATTCTGCTTGTAGAGTATTTCTCTGCTTGGAGTATTGTCTGCAGGGTCATCATGTCCCTCATAATCTATGAGCTGTGTGAAAAGTCTAAGGGGGTTTCCAGCCCCTCACTGGGCAGTGTCATTGGCACTCACAATAATAATGATTGATCTGTACTGTATTGCTGCTGGAACAGATTAATGATTCAACCACCATCTTTAGAGAGAATTTAGAGTTGTAGATTGTCAGTAAAGTTAGGTAAAGGTGTTTTTGTTAGTAGTTTTGCTGTGGAGAATCTTTCTGGGGAAGTGTAAAGTTCAAAACAGCACAGTTTTGATAGATGAGGGAGGGCTCACTGAGGTCAGAGGCAAGAACAATGGCAGTCCGGCTATTGCTAGTTAGCTGTTGTGCCTTTCTTGCTAAAGATGGATTGGTGATTAAAGGCAATGATTAATATATGATACTCATTTTGCCCTTGGCTTCCTGATATTACATCATCATCATCATCATCATCATCATCATCATCATCATCATCATCATCATAATAAATGTTTGGTGAATAGGTATGTACCCTGAGGATTTAAAGTAGAATATAGCTGATACATATGTTTATGTTTGTGATTCTTTTAAGACTTTTTATAAGATTACCTTTTGAGATAAATATCTAAATGATTTATCCTTTCTAACAGCAAACTGCAGCCTGCCAGTAAGAGACCTTGCTGGGACAAACACCTTGCTTGCTTACACTTTGCTAATCTGTAACAAGTTGTTTAGACATGCGTGTACTGGATCCTTGGTAATAATTTGTTTTTCACCTGTAATGCATGAAATGTTTAATCATATAAAGGTTTTGAGGACCATGCTGGTATTATTTTTTTGAAACTTATGTTCATTGTAAAGAAAAACAGAATATAAGCACATTGTAACTGTGGTACTGCTTGAAAGACTTTTCTGGGGATTATAAGCTGTGGGAGAAAAATGAAGTCACCGGAGCCTCATTCATCCCCCACCTGTGTGTGAGTGTACGCCTGCTTTACGTTAGTCACTGACCCTGCATCTTCTTGTTGGACCTCTGAACTCACTGTTGGAGCTGGTCTCCAGCACGCAACATTCCTAATACTAGAGAAGTAAAACTTTCTTTTTGTTATTACAAGAAATAAGAGACTAACTTACCAAAAATTCACTTGGTACATTTTTCTTTAACTGCTCAATTTTCTCTGCTTGCTTTCTTGCTGTCGCTTTTAACTTGTGATTTTCAAGTTCAAGTCTATAATGTACATTTTAAAATAGTTACTTCCACACACCAATTAAAAAATCATATAATTTGTCAACACATATCTTAAATCATAATTATTGAAATTCTTAAAAAATAAAAAGTAAAATAATAAATGTATCATTTCCAGCTTTATTTTATGAATAATAAAGCAAACTTATAAGATTTAAAAAAAAATTACATTACTAAACTGTACCCCAAGCCTAAATTGTGTTTCAAGTGAATTAAGAATAAGTCTCATAAGCGGTCATAACTGGTATAATTCTCATACCACACTATTTATTTGCTTTGTAAATACTCAAGTCATTTGCATGCAGCTGTGTACTTTTGTATGTAGTCGCGCATCTTCTCCTCGCATTGGGCAGGCTGTATCTGTTGGTCCAGTGCTTCCTGTAACTAAAACAAAGGGGAAAATCCTTTACTAACAATCTGGTATAAATGTGCCCATTCTGGCTTTTGTGCTAAAATATCAGTGGATACAGTAACCCTTCACCAAAGACTATGCATAGGCGCTTTTTGTTGTTGCTACTTATTATAAACACATCCGAAAGCATTCCTCACAACAAAACACAGAGATTTTTTAATTCACAAAGCCTAAATAACACCAATAGTCCTTTTAAAAGTTTGTTGTTTTGACATAGGGTTTTTTCTGTGTAGCTCTGGCTGTTCAGGAACTCTCTCTGTAATATACTTTAACTTGGACTGAAAAAAAGTATTCTTTTTAATTTATCTGTTATCATATTAGTTACTTTCTGTGTCACTGTAAGAGAATGCTCTACAGAAATAACTGATTCATTTTGGCTCACTCATGGTTTGAGGAATACATTCATTCCATTGTGGTGTGTAAGGACGTGGAGCTGGCTGTGGCGAGGCTCACATCCGGGCAGACCGTGTAGCTGAGGGAAATGCTAACACTTCATGTTTCCATACTGGGTCTTGGGCTAGATCTTGTACAGGCCTTGAGCTTGCAGGCCCCCCTCTGTGAGTTCATGCATGCAATGACCCTGCTGTGTCTGGTTAATACTGCTTTGCTCTGGGTGCCAATTATCTTGGCTCTTACAATCTTTCTGTACCTTTTCTGCAATGGGCTCTGCACCTTTAGAAAGGGACTGTAAAACAGACATCCCGTTTAGAGCTGAGCATGCCACAATCTCTTCCTCTCTGCATATTGACTAGTTATGCATCTCTGTATTGCTGCCATCATCTACTGCAAAAAGAAACTCCACTTACAATGGTCTAAGGGTTCTTTAGCCCCGAGCTACAAATTTCCCCATACTCTTCAGACAAAATAGTTCCAAAGGCCCATGAACCACCTGACTGGGTTTCTGACAGTGATAGCCCCACATTTTGGTACCAATCTTCAGTTAGTTTCTTTCCTTTGTGTTGTGATATAAAACCTGCCGAGATATAAAACTCAGGAGAAGAGAAATGCATTTTATTTTTGTTTTGTGGTGGGGAAGACATGGCAGCTGGTGTTCAATATGTGGTAGCAAGAATCTGCCGCAGAGCTTGCTGTGTGTCTATAAATCGGGAAGCAGAGTCATGTATCAAACCTGAGCCAGCACATGTGCCTCAAGACCTCCCTCCCAGAACCTGCTTCCTTCATCCAGGCCTCACTTCTTCAAGGTTCCACAGTTCGCCACAACAGACCAAGTACTACACACATGAGACATTTTTCCATTCAAGCCATAATAACACTAAAAACAACAAAGATTGATACAGTAGAGGGAAACAGGACATCCACCATGGTGAAAAGTTAAATTGTTGCATTCCAAAGATTACCTCAAGTGTGATCTGAAATGTTCATGCACGTAGAAATGCCTGCTGCTATTCCAATGATGGTAGTCATTCACATTTAATGCTGAGTCTGAAGCCCAGACTCAACAATAACTGGCTATGTGGTCCCATCCTAGCTGTATCTATTTCTTCTCTGTAAACCAGAGTCAACAATACTATATGTTCTACTGGGTGATTGGTAAGGTTAAATAATAGCGCAAACATAAAGAACTTAATAGGTTCACACCCCCATTAGCATTATTACTATGCTTTATGTTTTATTAAAACAAAGTGGCATACCAAGGGAAGGAATAATCTCTGTGAAGTGGACTGAACCATTCTTTCTTTCTGAGAGTGCAACATATGGTGAATTTCATGCTCACCATTAATTCCTTAATACTCCAAGAAGCCACACTATCACTAACCAGTGGTACTTTTGTCTGCTTATTCTTATTTACAACCCAGCTGTTCCCAGGACTCCTTGGTGGCCAGTGGTGATGTAGCATAAAACAAATGTTTCCTCTTGGATTAAATAGTATTCATATGCAAAGGGCATGGTCATCAGAGGTGGGCAAGAGCCAATGGGCTGAAAATGCTGGACTGCAATGTGAAATCAAGATTATTCCCGAATCACTTCATTCCCAGTCACTGCTCCTGCTGGGATGCTTTAGCATGTACTTGATGAATACTGCAGATTCTTTGGAGTGACGGCACATGAGAAATGCTGTCTCCAGAACACTTGAGTTGGTAAATTACTACACATCTATAAATCCCATCCAACTGCAGAATGAAGAATGACAGCAAGTTTATGCACAGTGAGAAAAATGCAAGACAATTCTTCACTGTTGACATGCTATTAATTTTATATTTAATTTCTTAACATATTTAGAATGAGAGCCTTATTATGTGTCTTAAGTAAATTATTGCTATGATATGAAAAATGCCATCTTGTGCTTTTTCTTTCTTTTATTTTATTTATTAGCATATTTTTGCTGTGTGTAGTGGTGAATTTCAGAAATACATTTTCATCTCTACATATCATATGCTTTGACCATATCTAACCCCAGCCAGCACTGACCTTTTCTGTCTCCCCCTTCATTTCCAAATGGTCTTCCTGTCACTCTCATAGCATTCACATACACTACAAGAACATGTTCTTTATGGAACAATACAATTCCAGTGTGTCTACACACATTTTTTCTTTATCCACGGATGGACACATGAGTCCTTAAGTTGACCGTTGTGAACAATGCCACAATAAATACAGTTATGCAAGCCCCTGTGTAGTGCACTGACTTAGAATGGAAGAGTGAATGCTATCCTGACAACTGCCAAGCACATATATTTATAATTTATTTAACAATATGAGACATGTAGCCTTGTAGAGCAGCTTATGCCTAGAGTCCAAGCATTTGGGAAGATGAGGCAGGAGACTCATCATAAGTTCTAGGCTTACTCAGTCTATATATTGAGTCCCAGAACTACCACAGCTACGGTATTAGAGCCTGTACTCCCAAGCAAGCAAGCAAGCAAGCAAGCAAGCAAGCAAGCAAGCAAGCAAGCAAGCAAACAAATAGAATAAGTCAGCAAGAGCAAAAGAAGAGAAATGGGGAGATATACATATTATACCAATACCCCATAAATAAGAGTTCATGGAAGTATTTCCAGTAACAGTCAGTGTGGTGGTTGAGGGAAAATGGCTCATATATCTAAATGTCTGCTTTCCAGTTGGTAGAGCTATTTTGAAAGGATTAGGAGAAATACTATGCCCAGTCTTAGTCTCTCTGTCTCTGTCTCTCTCTTTCTCTCTCTTTCTATCTGTGTCTCTGCCCCCACCTCATCTCCTGCTTGTGGATAGGAATATAAGCTATCAGCTACTACTTCAGTGCCATGTCTGCTGCCATGTTCCCCACCAGGGTGGTCATGGACTCACCCTCTGAAACTGTAAGTCCTAGTAAAGTCTTTCTTCTATAAATGGCCTTGGTCATAGTGCCTCTTCACAGCAAAAGGAAAGTTAACTATAACAGCCAGCAGGCAGAACCTTGACATCTGTCAGCTGCTGAATGGAGAAGTACCACAGATGCAGAATAAACAGAAGTGAAAAGCTCCCACCTAGTAACACCTCACATTACATTAAGAGAAATAAGCCACATAAGAAGGACTAATTTCGTGAGACTGTATTTCTAGAAAAGAGATATTAAAGAGTCAAGGGACAGATTGGTGGGTTTCTAGCACAGGAGAACGGAGAGGGACCAACCAGACTCTAGGGGGACCCAGATGAGAGTTTATGGTTTCAGAGGGACCAGACTCTAGGGGTGTACCAGATGAGAGTTTATGGTTTCTTTTCAAAGTTATAAAAATGTTCTAAAATTTCCTGTAGTGGTGTAAGTGGCTATGAACTCTGTGTGCATATTAAGAAACAGTGAGTTCTATATGCTAAGTGTCAAAACTACATGGTACTTCTGTTACATATGTAGTGTTATATCTACATAAAATTGCTTTCTTATGCTCCAGTTGACAGAGTCTAGATAATTTTCTTATTGATTCCCTCTGGATATAACTACTATACTTATTCCTAATATCTCTGTGCTTTAAAATTTCTAAAATGAAAAGGAAATGCCTCATCTTCCAAACACTTTAAATATTTTTTGAGAAAACTCCAATGGCCTTTCTATAGAGTCATCTTGGAAAAAAAAAAAAGGAATAAATATATCCACTTCTGAGGTTAGGGATATGCCTCGTTAAGAGAGCAACTGTATAAGTGTGTGAAAAGACGTGGACTCCAGCCACAGCACCATAGAAATCATGGTACAGAAACAAAGCCTTTGTGCGGGGTGAGACTTTGCAGTAAAGCAGTTCTCTGTCTACATCAGAGCCCATCCTTGCTGTCAAAAGCTCTTTGTGGTGACATAAAGAATTGTAGCAAACTGCTACTCTTCTGGAATGGAAGGAAATGACATCTAAAATATGATCTCTGTTGCCTGTATTTTTCCCCTTTGTCAAATGTTGAAACAAATAACCAGATGTCTCCATTAGCAGATGAGAAAGCAGAAATCATGACAGAAAGCAGATGATATATTGTTACTTGCAAGGCTTTTGTGACAACAGAAAGATGCATTCTTATGGGAAATAACCAAAACCCTTTCTTCAGTGGAAGCTAGTATCAAAGGCATTATTCTATGCTGTCTAAAGCAGGACTTGCATGTCATTTGGATGAGGTCACTGTGAATGTCATCACCATGTTGTAGACAAATGGATTCAAATTAACATTACTTTATTAATGTAATAGTTGCTAAAAAAAAGAGAGCCATTTTCACATCAAAGTATGTGTATTATGAATAGCCACATAAGATTTTGAAAAGTTCTCTGTAGTTTTCATGGGGCCTTTAATTGTTTTTTTTAAAAAACACTTACACATACAAATACATATAAAGGAACTTGAAGGCAACTAAAGAAAATACCTGAGAGCTAATTTTTTCTTGTGCCATTTTTAGCTCCTCTTGTTTGTGAAGGTGATTTGCCAGAATATCATCCTGTAGGATTCTGGTGTTCTGTTCTTGCAAAAGTTGTCTCTCGATACAGTTTCTTTCCTCTAAAACCTAGAGACACATTTAGAGATTGCTTTTTATTCTTATAACTCATGGTAAGATATGTGGAGGGGTGGGAGGGAAGGAGGAGTCTAAAGCCATATTAACAGACACCTTGAAAAATTGGTCAAAGAGCCTATAAAACCCACAAGAACCTGCCTCCCAATTGAATTTCGCACAATTTAATTGCCTAAATGATAGCTACCCTTTTCAACAGCAAAACCAAAAACTTGGGGCTAGGACTGTAGCTCGGTTTGTAGAGTCCCTGAACACACTGTAAAATGAGGAATTGTGACACATGCCTGTGAGTCAAGAACACAGGAGTTAGAGGCAGGAAGATTAGGAGGTCAAGGTCATTTCAGGATACCTGTTGAGTTCAAGAATGCCAGCCTCAGGTAAGATACTTAAGGATTATAATGGAGGAAGAAGGGTGCAAGTTGAGCTCTGAATGGACCCAATGGAGGGCCTTGGGGTACAGTCTATGTCCTAGATGAGTAGTATTATTGTATCATCCTTACTACACCTTCTGGAATGTTGTTCAATGATCGCTGTTATGTGAGACTTTTCTTGAGATGGTGGCAATACTTTGTGCAAAATGGTGTAGTGGCCTCTGATGTTCTCCTCTGATGTCAGTCCTTCCATCCATCTGCTCCTACAGGTGGATCTGGAAGTGCACTTTCATCCAGAACTCCATTGTAAATCCCTTAACCAGCTCCGGGAGCCCTCTTGCCTCACAAGGGTTCCTTTTGTCTTGGGCCAACACTGCCCCAAAACCACCATCCAGACTCTGCCCTCCTCAGCATGAGGCAGATGGAGTTGTCATTGCCCCTCCCTGGCTGAAGGAGACTTAAGGGCATGGAAGTAGACAAGTAAACAAAAGTCTGCTCCCTAAAATGGAAGCCTCTTGTTCCAAGAAGACACTGTGAGGAAAACTAGTGGTAAGGCACAAGAGAAAGTATCTAGGTAGGACCAATAGGGGAAGGGGAAGACTTAGAGGTCCTAGAGAACATCCAACCCAGAGACTATTTTAGCAGACTCTCAGCCTCAGGGCCCCACCCATCCCAAGGGGTTCCTTTTGCTATTTTGCTTACTCCATTGCTTTTTGGCTTTTGATGTTTTTCTAGATGCTCAACCTTTAGTTCAACCCAGGAAACGAGCCTGCCAGTTTCTTAGATGATTGCCAGCACTCGTGGCTCAATTTTCAAAACCTAAATACTATAGTTAGTTACATGCCACATAGGAACACACACAGTGCTCCTGCACTGAGACTGGAGCTAGCTGCCCTGTGGTTGTGAGGACAGGATCCCTCTGATAGTCATACACCATGTGTAACCCTTCCCTAAATTATTGAACAGCATACATAGGGGATATAGACTTCTCATTAGCTGGGTCTGTGATGTACACAAAAACTGACTAATTCCTGTAGCGCCTACCTCAGGCTCCACTGAATTCTCTCCATAAAACCGATGAAAGACAATGAAAATACAAATGATCAGGGCAACATGGGGGTATTTCTCTTTTGGAGTCTGCCCTACCCTTGTGAATTCATTCTCAATTTTCCTTAATGAATTTGTATTTTCCTTATCATCTTGTTCCCATTTCCTTATTCCTGTGGATATGAAACAACAGACTTGGAACCCACTGGCTCAGGGTGGCTTTGGAAACAGCTGAGTTTGCATGATATAAGCCTCCATGGTAAGCCTAAAGATAGAATCAAGGAGGTCTCCATTCCATTCACAGAAGCCATAAGATGATCACATTGCCTAGGAGAGGAGTGATGTGCCACACTTATGTGAGTACACACTTTTGATGACTGCAGAATCAGTACGCCAAGCATATATCCCAGATCATATCCCCATACATAAGTACCATATGATTATATATTTATATTCAATATATATTCAGAGGGATAAACAATATTAGTGAAGTAAAAGCTAAATATAATTTTAAACGTATTTGATCTTAGTTGATTCTGCTTATCATGGGTACAGGGTGACACACACTCACAACCTTACAAAAAAAGGAAATGTAAACACTCCACTTACTTTGTTGAGATTATGTCTCACAGTCTTCAGTTCCACATCCAGTTCCCTAACACGAATTTCAAGTTTTTGTTTCATTTTAACTTCTTTATTATATTGATCTTCTTTTTCTCTCAGCTGCTCCTTCATTTTGTCATAAACCCAAACGGCATTTTTTCTCTTCTCCTCTTCTTGTTTTAAAGTAAACCTACAGTTTAAAATGCTTATGTTAGGCATGCACTATGTTAGAAAATGTTTCTTTTGCCTGGCTTGTCACATGCTGGTTTATTATTCTAAAGGTTCTAGGGCATCCCCAACCTTCCTCAAAGCATGTTTCCTCTGCCACCTGGATCCACACACTCACAACCTTACAAAATGTAAAAAAACCCGAGTGGAACCTAAATCAAGGGCTGTGTTTCTTATAGCACACTGAAAGGAGGAGATGCTTTCTGCCTCTTGTCAGCTCTTCCCCATGGACAACCAAGGATGTGTGACTTGTTTGAGCAACTTTATGTAGATCAGACAGGGGACAGGTGCTTTGGGCCTGGCCAGTTGTCAATGGACAACCTAGCAAATTTCCCACCCAATGTAAACCACTCTGCTTTACACAGAAGCAAATGTTTTTTTACATGTACATTATAGTGACAAATGGTCTTATGCTGTTAAAGCCCACCGAGGAGAAGCTGGAGATGAATTGGGGCTTCCCACTTCAGACACAAGCATGTTTGTCTCAATCTGTTCTCTTAAATTCCTATCCTGGGTGAGGCAGGGCCCTGACTCTGTGATGAAGAAAAGGAGAACAGCAAGGCAGCCTGAGGAACTGAGAAGTAAGCCATTCCCAACAGACATTACTGTCATTTAGCTACAAAGGATGTCTAAAGTATGAGCTACCTGAAGTTTTTTTGTTTGTTTGATTTGTTTGTTTTGGTTTGGTTTTGTTTGGTTTGATTTGGTTTTTTCGAGACAGGGTTTCTCTGTATAGCCCTAGCTGTCCTGGAACTCACTTTGTAGACGAGGCTGGCCTTGAACTCAGAAATCCGCCTGTCTCTGCCTCCCAAGTGCTGGGATTAAAGGCGTGCACCACCACGTCCGTCCGGCTGCTACCTAAAGTTTTAACTTTAGCCATTCTGATTGCTGTAAGGTGGAATCTCAGGGTCATTTTGATTTGCATTTCTCTGATTGCTAACGACTTTGAACACTTCTTTAGGTGCTTCTCAGTCATTTGACATTCCTCAGATGTGAATTCTCAGTTTAGTTCTATACCCCATTTTTTGATTGGGTTGTTTGGTTTTTTTGTTTTGGGGGTTTTGTTTTTGTTTTTGTTTTTGTTTTGTGTGTGTGTGTGTGTGTGTGTGTGTGTGTGATTAACTTCTTGAGTTTGTTATATATTTTGGATATTCGCCCTCTATCGGATATGGGGTTAGTGAAGGTTTTTTTTCCCAATCTGTAGGTTGCCAATTTGTCTTATCAACTATGTTCTTTGCCTTACAGAACCTTTCCAGTTTTATGAGGTTCCATTTATCAATTCTTGATCTTAGAGCATGAGCCATTGGAGTTCTGTTTAGGAAATTTCCCCCTGCACCAATGAGTTCAAGGATTCAGTGTATCTGGTTTTATATTGAGGTTCTTGTTCCACTTGAACTTGAGTTTTGTACAAGGTGACAAATATGGGTCTATTTTCACTCTTCTACATACAGACAGCCAGTTAGACCAGCACCATTTATGGAAGATGCTTTTTTTCCCCATTGTATATTTTTGGCATCTTTGTTAAAGATCAAGGAACGGGTGGTGTGTGGTTTTATTTCTGGGTCTTCAATTCTATTCCATTGATCAACATGTCTGTCTCTGTACCAATACCATGCAGTTTTTCTTTCAATTTTTTTATTAGATATTTTCTTAATTTACATTTCAAATGCTATCTCAAAAGTTCCCACCCCCCTCCCACCGCCCTGTTCCCCTGCCCACCCACTCCCACTTCTTGGCCCTGGTGTTCCCCTGTATTGGGGCATATAAAGATTGCAGTACCAAGGGGCCTCTCCTCCCAATGATGGCCGACCAGGCCATCTTCTGCTACATATGGAGCTAGAGACATGAGTTCTGGGGGTTCTGGTTAGTTCATATTGTTGTTCCTCTTCTAGGGTTGCAGACCCCTTCAGCTCCTGGGGTTCTATCTCTAGCTTCTCCAATGTGGGCCCCGTGCTCCATCTTATAGATGACTGTGAGCATCCACTTCTGTGGGAGACAGCTATATCAGGGTCCCTTCAGTAAACATTTGCTGTCCTATGCAATAGTGTCTGAGTTTAGTGACTGATTATGGGATGGATCTCCGGTGGGTTAGTCTCTGTATGGTCCATCCTTTCATCTTAGCTCTAAACTTTGTCTCTGTAACTCCTTTCATGGGTATTTTGTTTCCTATTCAAAGGAGGAATGAAGTATCCACGCACTGGTCTTCCTTCTTGATTTTCTTGTGTTTTGCAG